>MU192161.1:0-10710 GCA_016904865.1 Pissodes strobi
AAGTCTGCGGAGTATAGGAAGATGCAATTGAAGCAAATTCCTTCAAACATCCAGATAATGACACTTGCGATCAATGTGACTATTCCTTAACTAAACTGCGCGAAGTGCCTAGTATAGTGGAAAAGGAAACTTTACAGAAGGAATATGATTCACATTTAGAAGAGGCTTCAGAGTTCAAGTTAAAAAAAAGAGGATAAGCAAACGTCTTTGGAAGAAAGATGTAAAAGCATAATGGTTGTGTTGACAAAAAGTCTCCCTACACCAGTGTTAATAAACTCTCAAAGCTTTTATACTTTGAAATTATAGACCTACAATAATTATTCCGTCTGCGAATATAAAGCCTACGCATGAAAATTTGATTATCTGGTCCGATAACTGTCCATCACAGAACCGAAATTCAATTGAATCACTTATTTGAGAAACCTGATAAATCCACCATATGACGTTTTTGCCATTTTATGAAAAATCGGTTTCGTACGACCTGGCGCCTTATTTGCGTTATAAACCCTACAAATCCAAGCACTTTCACGGGCAACTTAACCTAAAAACTGACAATTTCTAAACGAGTTGATTATTATTCTTTTCAGTTGCCGCAATAAATGTGTAGAAAAGTTATCAGAGGAGGTGAAGCAAGAAATTTTTAATAAATTTTATAGTTTTGACTCCAAAAATGAGCAAGATGCTTATCTTCAATCGCTTATAGAAGCAGTTTCAGTTCAACGTAGGCGTCATTAAAACGTCAAGCCAAAGCCTCACAAAAGCGTCTACAAGTATAAAATTAACTACAGTTTAGAACAGCTTTTGATATGCAAAAGTGCGTTTCTCAGTTTCCATTCTATTGGCAAAGATCGTGTCCATCGGTTGTGTTTGCTATTGTCAGCTGGAGAATTGCCTCAAGATCTGCGCGGAAAAAATACTCCAGGCAACTCCAAATCAGTTGGCCTTATTGACTTGATTGTTTCTCATATTGCATCATTCCCCGTTAAAGAAGCTCACTACAGCAATCGAGAGTATAAGTATCTAAGCGAAAAACTTGATATTAAGAAAATGCACGATATGTTTATTTCCAAATATCCCAACACTGCAATGAAAAATTCATTATATTACAAAATTTTCAAAGAAAAGTTCAGTTTACGCTTTGGTAGACCTCAGGTCGACACTTGCTGTCAAGTGTAACTGTAAAAATAAAATCAAAAGAGAAATGAAAATGCTAACCGAGTAGCGGTAGCTGAAAAGGCTATCCATCTCACACGTGCTAAGAAGTTTTATTCAAAAATTAATACACTGAAAGAACTTTATAAAGATGACCCCAGTGTAGCGATAATAGCTGCTGACTATATGCAAAACATATTTCTGCATCAGATTCCAGTTCAAGAAACTTTCTACCTTCATCAACTTACAGTTTCCGTATTTGACATACATGATGTTAAAACGGGTAAGGCATATTTTTACATTTACCACGAAGGCATGGGAAAAAAGGTACTAATGAGCTTTGCTCATTTATTGCAAATTACATAGAAGAATATATTTCACCAGAAGTTAAACATCTTCATCTCTTCATGGACAGATGTCCGGGACAAAACAAAAATTACACAACTGTGAGGGTGTTGGCTTCATTAACTGAAGTAGAGAGATTTCAGACAGTTAATCAGTATTTCCCAATACGTGGACATGTGGAGTAGTAAAGTGATACCTTAAAAAAATGATACATTATATTAGCAAGTCAACAACACAAGTTTACTATGCATTTTATTGAAGATATCATTATCATTAAAGATTTTAAGTCCTGATGGCCCAAATATTATAAAAGAAATTGCTCAAGTACAAACACTGTAAAAGACGCCTAAAGAGTTCCATTTAACAAATCCAAGTGTATGTTATTTTTTTACGACAACTTAAAAAGCCCAGTTACAGCATATTACTACATAGATTGATTACAAAATTATTCGTTTGCAGTTGGCACCAGACATCCGAGACCCGATGTCCTTTGTAAGAACCTGCCTACCCTAATATTAAAGTGCCTATTAAGGATAAAAAAATGGTTAACATCAGAAAATTTAAAAGCTTCATGATGATGAAGAAATAAAGTTTTTATGAAGAACTTTTCTTATGGCCAACTGTAGATGGTGACTTGGAGCCAGAAGAACTGTAATATTGTTTTTTCGTATACCATTTACGAGTTTATCTTTTTTGTAATAATTTAATAATTTTTTTTTGAGAAAGCCGATATGTCCATTTTTTAAGTTCAGCTTTTTGTAAATTTTACCATTAAATTTTTTCACAATTTCGAAAAATATATTTAATTACTTCATCTCAATATACATTTAATAAACTTAAAAAAATTGAAACTGAAAATAGCTGGACAGTTTTTTTAGTTTTCTCAAAACTATGTTTATGGGATTTGTCGGGTTTCTCAAATAAGTGATTCAATTATGGTTATAGTTTATTTTATCCTAAAAAAAATTCATTATTTAAAACGATTGAGCATAAATTTTTATTGAGAGGCCACACTCATCTGGAGGTAGACGCATGTCATTCCTTAATTGAACGCGACAAAAAAAGGACACCTGGTTTTCAGATAATGACGCAGTAGGATTGGCAACAAATTGTTCGAATGTGCAGCATGAATAATCCGTTTGAAATAATAAACACGGAAATAGAGAATTTAAAGATTTTAAACAATTGTTTTGCAATTCCACTGTGCCATTTATATCTGGAAAAAAGATACAACAGGTAATGAATTCGCTATTTCAAAAATCGTAATTTTACAAGTACGAGCAGAAGAGCATGTAATTTTGTACTTAAAAACTGACTTTGATTGGATGGATTTCCAATCGATCGTTTTAATTCGGACTGGAAGAAGTTCCAAATTTAAGATTTGAAGCTAATCATTTACCTTTAAAAAATTATAAGCATCTTCAACCATTGTTAAAGTGGATACTAAAACAGTTTCACGAATTTTACAAAAACTTAGAACGCAAATAAAGAGGATGGTGATCACAAAGAAGAAAATTAACTTTAGTTAAGTAAGCGTTTTGTTACACGCGGTTACACTTTAAGAAAATAAAATTTGTGTTATCATTTGAGGTACGGAAATACTTTGACATGGTCATCATCATCAACATTTATTTCACTATTCATATTTTAACAACAGCATTACCTAACATAAAGACGTCTTAAGATACTAAGTCCTGTTGTTATGCCTGATGTTGTTCTGTCAACATCGTGGCCAACAGGGCACGGCGCCCATAGGGGGCTGGTGTTAGCCTATCTATTATTAGGTGTAGCAGTGCTACGGTTAGCTTGACCATTACTTGGGTAACCCCTTCAATGGCTTTATCTGTTAAGTGTTGGCCGGAGCTATATTAATAGTAGTACTTGTTTCGTTAGGTTATATTATTCCCAGGAGGTTATACAAGGAAAACTGATATGAAAAACCTTGTTCGAATGCTCTCTAGGAGCAGGAGTGCATAGGTAAAACGACACCACATTATTTACAACATAAACTTAACATTACTATATACAAGATAGAGACTTGACAGCATAAGTCTGCTCCGGTATTGTAATAACTTCAGGTCGCATAGGTCGAGCCCCGCGGATCAAGCTGCGGAGACATGGATGCTTCAGTGGTTGGAAGTCAAGTATGTATGCGATAGGTGCGGCTGCGTATTTGTACTACGAGACTACGAGTAGCACCTTTAGTAGGCCTCGCCCCCCCGTGTCCGAACACGGTGGTTGGCTGGCCAGGCGGCAGGATCTACACTTACCCGTGAGGTATAGTGTTCCTGTTCTCCTGTTATTTTTATTTTTCGTGTTTTTTGAAAAATACAAATTAGATGGCATACAGGGGGTGAAATATGATGGAATTTGGCAGTGCATGATGTTGACAAGAATTTAGGTTTAGGGAGGCCTTAGCTGCCTGTAGAATAGGGTTAGTTCCCGATATATGGCTCCGTGTTTTATGGGGTGCTCGGGGTCGTACCGCTTGTCGCCGATGTTAGCAGTAAGCGTCGATCCCTTGATTTGATTCTCAAAGAACCCACAAGCGAGGCCGTCGATATATTCCTCGACGTATTCGATTCCCGACCACGCGTGTAGGTCTTCAATTCTCACGCGATCACGTCGCGTCAAGGAGAACGCCGCTCTCAGGTAACTGTTTTGCAAGACCTGGAGTTTGCGTTTGTGCGTTCGAGCCACCGAGCACCATACGGGGGCTGCGTATAGCAATGCTGGTCTCACAATGGATTTGTACAGGATAAGCTTGTTGGCAGGGCTCAAGTAGGACTTGCCCGCCACCAACAAGCCTAGTCCCTTCTTAATACCTTCGTTCTTGCCAACAACTGTCGAGATATGCCGGCCAAAGTTAAGTTTTGTATCGAATGTGATGCCTAGGTACTTCACATGCGTTTTAGGCTCTATGTGCGTGTTGCCCACCACGAGAGGTGTAATATCTGTATCCTTCCGTTTGCGCGTGATAACGATAAGCTCGGTCTTATTCGCGTTAAGGGAGATCTTCCACTTCTCGTAGTAACGAACAAGCACATTTATGTGCTCGCTTAGTCTTGACTTCGCCACTTCCGCTATAGGGTGCGAGGAATAAATTGCCGTGTCGTCGGCAAATAGGGCTTTACGGGTTTGGGGATGTGACGGAATATCTGCAATAAAAAGATTGAACAGCAGTGGCGACCATACTGTACCCTGTGGCACCCCTGCGAGTTGTCTCCTACTCACAGAGGCGTGTCTATCTACTCTGGTAACAAAAGTGCGCTCGGCAAGGTATGACGCGATTAGGGACACTATATGAAGCGGAAGGTTGTGCTTCGCTAGAAGTTTGTAAAGTAACCCCGCGTGCCATACCTTGTCGAACGCCTTCTCGATATCCAATAGCAGTAGTGCCACTGATTGTTTCACACTGAAGCTTTCGTAAATGTCAGTAGTGATCTTCGCGGCAAGCATGACGGTGCCATGCCGGCCGCGAAAACCGAACGGGGCAAGATGTTAAGCCGGTCGACCTCCCTGCTGATCCCCGGCAAGATTAGCCTTTCAGCCACCTTCCCGAGGGTATTCAACAGAGACCGGTATGACGAAGGCAGTGTGAGGTCTTTCCCTGCTTTAGGGATGTGTATGACGCACGCTGCTTTCCAGGATTTCGGGAAATGTTGCAGCCTGACTACCGCGTTAATTACATGCATAAGATGGATGATTGATTTCTTAGGCAAGTTTTTCAGGACTAGGTTCGGAATATTATCCGGGCCGGGAGCTTTATTTCTCGGCAAACGACAGAGAGCTTTGCGTATGTCCGCCGGAGTGACTCTCAGCTTATCATACACTGACGGAGGGATGGGGTACTTCTGCTGTTTAAAAACATTAGCAGTAGAGTTGTAAAGTACTTGTTCAGGGAGTGTGTCAGGCGACTCACTGCAGACGCCCCCCAGGTAATCGGCGAAGGCCTCCGCTTTTCCCAAATCGCTAACAATATCTAAACCGCGATATTTGATTGCTGGAATTCGCGTACTACCTCCGCGGACTCGCCTAGCGAGCTTCCACAGCGAGCCGTCATCCCTGCTGATTGAATTGATATAATCAAGCCATACCTGGCTTCTATGTTCCCGGATTTTAACTCTTATATCCTCCGTGAGCGCATTAATGCGAGCGGATCCCATTTGTGTCCGGTTTCTCTGCCATCGGCGTCGAAATCGGTTTCTGAAAGTTATAAGTTCGAGGATAGGTTCAGGTAGGGTTTCTGTCCTAGGTTGGATGGTTACTCTACGACACATTGCATCACGGATGCGCTGGATGTTAGTTGTAAGCTTTTCAACCTTATTCTCAAGTTCCTGGATTGTTTCTATTTGCCTGGGAACAACAGTTAACTCGCTCAGCCTAGCCCGGAACGCCCTCCAATCAAGGTTCCTGTACGAAACGACGGTGTCGCTCGACGTAGGGACCCTACAGTACAGGCCAATCTTGATCGGAAGGTGATCCGAGTTAAGGGTGTTTAATTCCTGTAGCTGATTTGTTCTTATCGCTCCCCGGGTAATAGCAACATCCAGGAATGAGTCGTTTCGAAGATAAGTAGGATTCGGAGTTCTGTGGTAGGATATTTCCAGATTATTTTCGACTATACCCTTAAGTAGTCTACCCCTGCTGTTGGTTGTGCCGCCCCAGTCGGCGTGGGTGGCGTTGAGATCGCCAATTAGCAGGGATACTCTGTTTTGCGGGAGAAGAGCAAGGATATCGTTTGCCCTGAGGCGGAGAGCCGGAGTGGCGTGGCAGCCACACACACGCAGGCCGCCTTCCAGTTCGATACTAACATGTTCTATGGCAGAGCGCATGTTATATACTCGCCGGTAGCGAAGTGACCTGTGTATGAGGCAGGCCACGCCTCCTCCGGGTCGATCGGGCCTATCAAATCTCTCGATATTGTAGTTCCTAACTTTGAACGTAAAATTAGGAACTAAATTCGTTTCATTGAGAAAAACAATCTGAAAATTGGAGGTTTGCATAAAATTTCGGAATTCGCCCATTTTGGACCTGATGCCGTTACAATTCCAACTAGCTACTATGAGCATTATATATCAAATCTTTGATACTCGAACGAGAAAAAGCGTATCGAGGCTTGCAGAATTTCCGCTTTATCGCCCCGACACGCTTCAAGCATGTTCGAGTAACAATCCAGGGCCAAAAATAGTTGGTCGAGGTTGACAAGACTATTAATTCTATTTACAACATTATTTAAATTACTCATTGTGTTTGCAATATTTACATGATTATCATTTTTATTTGGATTATTACGGTTCAAGCTAACGCGCGCAGAGCCACTAACCTGTACATTATTGCTTATTTTTGATTGATTCACATTGTCTTGTTGGGCTTTTCTAGTCCGTAGGGGTGGGAACTGCTTGCTAAAGTCGTCTTCTCGCTGGCCATTGTTTAGGCCTTGGCCCCTACTTGGGCCGTCAGCTACTGATCCGGGTGGTTTACCTCTCCAGGCCGGGTTTGCCGGCGGTGGTGCAGGTTTGTAGGCAGGTTTAGTTTGCCTCGTTTATGACCCTGTTGCTTCTATAATATTTAACTTATAGATATATACAGGGCACTCTGTGTCGATAGAGCGGTGAAGGGCCCCCGCAGTTAACGCACTTTAAGTAGTCCTGCGAACACTGCGTAATGTCATGTGTTCCTGCACATTTACTGCAGGCAATTTTTCTGCTGCAGTACGACTTGGCGTGGCCATACTGCTGGCAGTTCTTGCATTGCAAGACTGCCTTCTCGGAGCGCCTGGCATCCCACGTCACTCTAACGCACATGAGAGTTCTGATTTCGCTGTTAAGTCGACGTAGGGTGTAGTCGGTCCCTAAAATGACTAGGAACATCGGTGTTCTAGTCTTTCGCATCGTGTAGATGCTCTTGGGTGTTACATTATACTCTTCTCCTAGGGCATCTGAAATATCTTGCGTTTGGATTTCACCGTCTAGCCCACGTAATACGAACGCTCTAGACTTCTCTTGCGACTCGGCATAGGTGTGAAATTCCGTGTTTTCAAGCGCTAGGGCGCGCTTGAGAGTATGAAGATCGTTGGCATTGTCACAGTACACAATAACTGAATTTTTTGTGTACTTTAGTTGGTACTTATTAATGCGCATTTCTTTAAGGTCTTGTCTTAACTGTCGATGATCGGCCGGACGGCCCTTGATGACGACAGGGGGTAGGGGTTGTGTTTTCCTTTTAGGGGTGGCTTTATTCTTGATGTCTGTTGCCGTCTTGCGCTTAATACCTGCTGAGGCCGAGGTAGAGGCTACACTCACTGTGTCCTCGTCCTCAGTGTTAATATCCTGCAGTGGCTCGAAGTGGTTAGAGGTCATTATCGGGGGTTGGCCCTCGTCAAGGGTGACTATCTTGAAGTTGCGTTTGAACGGCAACTGTTTGAATGGAGTTTTGAAGACGTTTTTGTCATTCTGATTTATCAGGGGAGCAGAAGACGATTGTGCCAATGAGTCCTGTTCGGTTTGTTGCGTTTCAGTTTGCATAGCAACAGCTTCTTTAGCGCAAGAACCATCTTTGGTTTTTTGTGCTGTCGTTCGATCAGTCAAGGTAACCTTGAGCTTTTTCACATTTTCGGAATTTTGAAGACCAGTGGGACTGGCCTTCTTTTTCCCGGTATCAATTTTTGACACTATATTCCTCTTTATTCGTGCGGGGTGAGTGTCCCGGAAATGCTGGCGCACTTTCGAAACAAGCCTTCGAGTTTCAATGTGGCTTGGGTCACACTCGCGGAGGTTTTCATAATCGAGTCTGCACTGAACGCAGACTTCTGCGAAATTTTTACATTTGCTTCTAATTTTTCGTATAGAAACTTCCGTGAGACTCGAGTCTGGTATAGACTCCATCGATATATTCAATTGAGTATCGTCATTCTCCGATAGGACATGGTAAATTAACTAATAACGTTTGGTTTAAAAAAGTTATGTAATGTTACAATACTTTAATATCTATAGAAAAATAAACGACTTGAGTTATAACTATTAAAAATGTCTAGTGTCATTCAATAAATTCCAAAAATCAATCGGAGTTTTTATAAAATTAGGCCAATAGAGAACTTTAGTTATGCGCCATAAAACGTGCCACCGACCTTCACTAAATCACAATATTTTTGAAACAGAACTGTTACTTAACTTTGTGTTTCTCTAGCATGTGATGTAAAT
Organism: Pissodes strobi; assembly: GCA_016904865.1. NCBI lineage: Eukaryota > Metazoa > Arthropoda > Insecta > Coleoptera > Curculionidae > Pissodes > Pissodes strobi. The sequence goes on from MU192161.1 coordinate 8,700, forward strand.
ACTTTTTGTATTAAGTCATTTCACTTCCCTTAATATTATAACAAAATAATAGTGGCGGCTCCTGGGTCTATAAAGGAAGAGGGCGCATCAATGAGTAGAAGACAGCACAATGCCAGCCGCAGGTGGATACGGAGGCTAAAGCAGGGCGCCCACTGAATCGGCACAGACCGGCCGGCAGATTTTAATATGTACGTAAACAATTGAGCAAGCACCCATCGAAGCGGAACCGCCCGGTTAGGCGCGGCCACATCCGCTTAAATGGACCCTTGAAGTCGGCTGTGGCGCGGCACGCACAGAAGAGCCACCACGAACATATTAAAATCTGCCGGCCGTGCTGGCCGGTCCGTGGGCGCCCTGCTTAATCCGCCGTAGGCGAAAAACTTTCGGGGTGCCACGCCCAATTTTCACCCTAAAGTCGTCAAAATCGTTAAAAAGCATAAAGGCCGTGGGGTCCCTTGTGACTAATATATTTATATTTAAGAATAAGAAGAATTTGGGAAAAATGAATAAAAAACATAAACTTGACCATGAATGTTATTTACACTAAATCAAACCAGTTTTTCCGTATATAGGTATAAAGGTTTCATTTAAAAATTATAATTATGCAATTGCAATAAACATATACAGTCCGTTTCATGGTTCTAGAGCTATGACGTCTGGAGAGGCAGAGGGGAGAATTGCGCATAACAACTTCGCTAACGCTTGATATCATAGGCGGGCGTAGTGGTTATTTTTATATATACGATTAAAAATTATTTTCTATGCTTGTGAATTGCCTTTGATTTTGCGTGTATATTTTAAATAAAAAAGCTTGAATTTTATAAATTTCGAAATTTGCCCACTATGGGGGTGGTTCAGTGTGGTTTAATGTTGGTGAAAAAATTATAACTTTTAAAAAGCTTCTTAACGCAATAAATTTTATTTATAAAATTTGGTGACCTAAATAAATATCTAATGGTACATGTTTTAATTGTACGAATTGGACTTTAATTTCACCAGTGGCGTCGGCAAGAACTTTTACCCTTACATTTTTTATTGTATTATTAAAATCTTTTTTTATAGCATATGTGTTGACCATATATTTAAACATGTTTTGAGATTGGAAAAATTAAATTCTAAGGAATTAATTTTTTAAAAATTATCAATTAAAATATAAGGAACCTTTAAATTATAAGGAAACTGTGAGGGATGTTCTGGGTGATAATAAATATAACGTGATATTTCTTAAAATTGAGTATATGGCACTGCTTGGATGGCCAATAAAGCATTTTTACTGTGGTAAGGTGTGTAGGAAAATGCTTTTTTACCACCTAATCTATTAAAAAAAGTCGGATTGAAAAAAAAGAACTAAAAATAGGTGAATTAATTTAGTAAACAATAATGGCATCCACGAACCTAAATGACGACACGAAAATGAGAATGGTAAAGCCTAATTTTTTAACAAATAAGAAAAATTGTGGGTGCTTAAGACCACACGATAGAAGTGAAAACTTCAACACGCGGGGTCATCGTTTGTCGGAATTTCGATCTGAGCCTTCGTTGCAGAGATACGGGCGAAAAACGATTTTCCCCCAAAATTAGAGCCACCTCACCCGTACGGGGCGCACCTACCACAAAAATTTCGACCCCCCCCCCCCCCCCCCCCCCCCCTCCCCTTTCCCCAAAAAAAAATTTTTTGTTTTTCCCCCCCCCCCCCCCCCCCCGGGTAAAGGGGGGGGGGGGGGGGGGGTTACGGAGTCCCGTTTTCGACCAGGATCTTTCTTACCCCGGCTGCATCCCCTGAAAACTTCGGCCCTCTACCTATACGGGAACATGACATACATATCCTAGCGTGACGGCTCCGAGCGTGACGCGTAACTCGTTACGGCTTTACTGAATTCAATACCCATAAAGAAACGCAAAACGCGCCTAAAGAAGTTTTCACTTCAAGAAAGAACTTGTGTGTGCTTAAGAACACACGCTATATAGAAGTGAAAACTTCAATAATATTATGAAAGCGTTACATACATAT
>MU192162.1:18743-30881 GCA_016904865.1 Pissodes strobi
CAGTTCAATGCAGCAAAGACCCAAGCAGCCACGTTTACCAAGAGGGCCAATACAGCGGGCCCTGACATTATTATGGCAGGGTCGACCATTCCTTCATCCTCGTCAATCGGACTGCTGGGTATCTCGGTCAACAGCAATATGTCCTGGCATGACCACGTTGCTAACATCGCAAAATCAGCCTCCCAGAAGCTTGGTGCGCTATTTCGCAACAAAAAACTCTATACACCGCAGCAGTTGCTCTTGCTCTACAAAGCGCGAATAAGACCGTGCTTAGAATATTGCTCACATATCTGGGGTGCCGCACCAAAGCATACCCTAAAGCTGCTGGATTCCATACAGAAGAGAGCAGTGCGTCTCGTCGGCGACCCGGACTTGACCCGGAATCTAGATAGTCTGGAACACCGCAGACATGTAGCCGAGATATCTCTGTTTTACAGATACTTTCACGGCAGATGTTCCCAGGATTTGGCCCGCCTCATCCCGCCCCAGACAGTCACGACAGACGGCAAGAGCGCACCGGTTCGTCGTACAACTGGAAACTCCTAGAACGTCGCTTTACAAGAACTCCTTTGTCTGGCGCACTGCATCACTGTGGAACTCACTCCCAGAACATCTGTTTCCCACTAATTACAACTTACAAATATTCAAGAGCCGTGTCAATCAACATCTTCGCACACACACCGCTCGTCGAGCGCCATAGGGTCTCCCTTTAGTGTGTGTGCCACTGCCACAAACAAAAAAAAAAAAAAAAAAAAAAAGGCATCCAAATTTCTGGAAAAAACTGCAATATAATTGATATTATATTAAAAATAGTTTTTGTCATTGTATAAAATGAATATCCCACACAGCTACCTATTCTAGATATAATATAATGCACTTGCCTATTTCTGATAGCTTCCAATTCTGGCAATGATGGGGGAAGTTTAACAAATTGATGAAATACTTCAGGGATGTTTAAAGCATTGGTTACTTCTTCTATACAGCGTGAAACAGGTGCTTGACACACCGCATGGTTAAGGTTACGGCCAATATCCATTTGGTAGCTCCCAGAACCAAAAAATCTTAAAGCTGTTAAAATCTACATAAAATTAAAAATTGAATCTACTAAACCAAATCATAGTTAGGTATACCTTTCTTTCAATGGTTAATGCGTCCAACCTATTGGGAGCTACAATAAAAGGTTGAACAATATCCACCAAATTATTAAAATTTTCCTTGTTTAGGCGGTATATTTTAATGAATTGCACGTCACTTTCCTCAAACGGATCGTAAGGTACATGAACACGGCGAGGTCCTCGATCCGCTAATAATTCCGCTTCTTCTACATTTTGTACAGCATATAAAAATGCCAAATCGTTCATTTTGTAGAAGAACAAGACACAAGGCGAAAAACAGAAGAGTGTTTTGAATCAAACGATTGCAATCCGAGCAAGAAAATCGTATACGAAACCTCCGAGACTACGCATTATCGGATCGCATTCGAAAAACTGACGATATCGGCAAATTTTCTTATACGGAAATATTCAAGAATAGATCCCCAGAAAATGACAATAATGGCGATATTCGTATGCGAATCTCGACTTTTGCATGCTTTGAATCAAACGATTGCGATTCGAGCAAGAAAATCGTATCGATCGCATTCGAAAAACTGACGATATCGGCAAATTTTCTTATACGGACATATTCAAGAATAGATCCCCAGGACTTCGGAGAGTAAGCTATGGAACAGTTCACAGAACTTAAAAAAAAATGTGGTCTAAAACCATATTGCATCCTTCCCGTTCAATACTTAACACAACATCAAGAAGAACTTCGATATCGATTTGTTGCTTCAACGCTGATGAGAGAGCAAGACGAAGATTATAATTTATATAATAAAATTTTATGGACTGACGAAGCGTCATTTACAACATTGGGGGTATACAATCGGAAAAATACAAGATACTGGGCAGCAGTTAACCTTCATAGATATGAAATGATAAAGTTTCAAGGTAAGAGCTCACTTAATGTTTGGTGTGAGATGTTAGAAAATCGAATCATTGGACCACTATTTTATCGTGGCTCTTTAACAGGCCAAAGATACCTCCAGTTTCTTCAAAACGATATGGAGCATTTCTTGGAAAGATTGCCATTGCAAGTCTACAACAATATCATTTGGCAGCAGGATGGTGCTCCGCCTCATGCAGATCGAGAAGTGGTAACATACTTAAATGAGCATTACAATCAGTGGATTGGCCTTAACGGAACAATTCATTGGCCACCAAATAGCCCCGATATCACGCCAATGGATACATTTCTATGGGATTATTTATTTCTATACAATAAATTTCCATCCATCATACTTGTTCTGGAATTCTTCTGCATAGTACACAACTAATACCTATTGAGAAAAAATATTTAATAATTAAACTGATCGACCGCGACCACCCCGATCCAACGAAACCTGAAGCGAACGAAAAATGCGATGCAAGGATGCGTCGGTATATCTCGCATTAACCGGCCGGGAAATAACATTGTGTTGTCCGTGAGTAGTCAATGAACCTTGCGTTTTCTGGTGAGAAATGTGACTGTATTATCGAAAAACTATTACGTACTTCTTTCAGTAATTTACCTTAGTGACAAATAATTATTAAATTATAAAAAATTTTAAAAGTTAAATTCTATGTTTTTGTCTCCGTTTTTGTTATTCAATAGTGAGTAAGCACACTAAATGGTTTGTTGCTAATAAAATATGTATGATGTATGTCTTAGTTTTTGCTGATTCATTTTTATATCCCATGACATAAAAAAGGTAATAGTTAATAAAATATTAACAAATTTTGGCAAAGTTTAGATTGCGGTCTCAGACAACTTTTCGTCAAGCGAGTCTAAGGATCGCGGTCAACATCGACATCTATTAGTTGAAAATTCCCGCCTTATTTGAAATAAAATAGGGTAGATAATAATTATTGTTGATTTCCGCGTTTAGCAGAATACGAATTCGGAATTTTGTGTGTATTTTTGCTGAAATTATTTAGATTTTGTTTGGTTTAGTTTGGATTAGTTAGGGTTATAATAATTTGAATAAAGATTAGTAATATAGTATTTAGTTTCATCACCAACAATGAGAAAATTTAATGTTCAAACATGGCGCGAAAATTTAGCCAATCAGCGTTAATGTTGCCCGCGATCCTCAACCGCTCGTTTTTTCGTCGGCGGCGCATTTTCCACTTTTTGCTCACATTGCATCCCTTAATATTTTCCTCACGCTACGCCACTGGTTTTCTAATATGTCATACTGTTTTTATACGTAAACAATAATAGATTTGCAAAAAACTACCATTATTTGTAACTTATTCGTGAAAAATATAGTATAGAAATTTGAAAGTTGATTATTGGGTCTGAGTGACGGCCGCTTTAAAGAAGGTTAAAGGTTGAATAGGTGAAACGGGTATCCATCTATCAGGTATTAATCGTACGGTCATAGCCTAAAGAAGCCATAGCCGCGACACTCGGCTCGTTTAGTGGGGTACGGAATCAAATTTTCTCCGTGAAGCTCAGTGAAGCGAGGACACTACGCAGTTGGAACTCGATGCCAATCATACGCGCTTACCTGGGCCGGAGTGCAATAAATTTTTATAGGAATTAAAATTGAAAAAGATTCGTTATTTGGGTAAATAGACTATCGTTATGTGTATATATTGTTTTGTTTGTATGTTATATAAATAAGTTACTGTTTATGTGTTAAAATGGGAAAAGGACGGCAGAGTTGTGTAGTTAGCTTATTTATTTAAACTTAAATTTGATCATAAGATATCGGAATCGGTTCAAATGACTAAAATAAATTGGAACTAACTGAAACTAACCGAAAGTTAATTGAAAGACTAACCAAAGCTAGCCAAAAGTAATCATAAGCTCCAAAACAGGCTAAAACGTACCTATCGTAACAGACTACAAAAATTAAAGTAAGTTAAAACTAACCAAAACGAAACGAATTTAAGCGACTAACCAAAAACATTAAATTTGCTTATAACGATTCAAATGACTAAAATAAATTGGAACTAACTGAAAGTAACCGAAAGTTGATTGAATGACAAACCAAAAGTAACTAATAGCACCAAAACGGACTAAAACGTATCGGAATAGATTAAAAATGTTAAAGTAAATTAAAACTAACCCCAATTAACCGAATATTGGCAAGTAACCAAAGACATTAAAATTGGTTATAACGTATCGGAACCGGTTCCAATGACTAAAATAAATTAAAACTAACTGAAATGAACCGAAAGTTGATTGAACAGTAAGTTGATACTAACCGAATTTTGAGGACTAACTAAAATTAATCAAACACATTTAAATTAATTATAACGTATCGGAACCGGTTCAAATGACTAAAACAAATTGGAACTAAGTGAAAGTTACCAAAAGTTGACTGAATGACCAACCAAAAGTAAGGAAAAGCAGCAAAACGGTCTAATACGTATCGGAACAGATTAAAAATACTAAAGTAAGTTAAAACTAATCCAAATTAGCCCAATTTTGGCGACTAACCGAAAGTAATCAAAAATTTTAAAATTGGTTATAACCTCGGTTATAACGTATCGGAACCGGTTCAAATGATTAAAATAAATTAAAACTAACTGAAATTAACCGAATGTCGATTGACCGACTAACCAAAAGTAACCAAAAGCACCAAAAGGGCTAAAACGTATCGTAACAGATTAAAGTTATTAAAGTAAGTTGAAACTAACTCAAATTAACCGAATTTTGGCGACTAACCTAAACTAATTAAAAATATTAAAATTGGTTATAACGTATCGGAACCGATTCAAATTACTAACCTAAACTAAAACTAACTGAAACTAACCGAAAGTCGATTGAACGACTAACCAAAACTGACTAATAGCACCAAAAAGGGCTAAAACGTATCGTAACAGATTAAAAATATTAAAATAAGTTGAAACTAACCAAAATTAACCGAATTTTGACGACTAACTTGAATTAATTCAATAACTAAAATAAATTGGAACTAATTGAAAGTAACCAAAATTTGATTGAAAGACTAACCAAAACTAACCAAAAGTAACTAAAAGTACCAAAACGGGCTAAAACGTATCGGAATAGCTTAAAAATAATATTAAGTAAGTTAAAACTAACCCAGATTAATTCAATTTTGGCGACTATCCTAAACACTAAAATTGGTAATAACGTATCGGAACCGAAAGTAATCGATGGTTGATTGAACGACCCAATTTTGGCGGCTAACCAAAACTAACCAAAAACATTAAAATTGGTTATAATGTATCGGAACCGGGTTCAAATGACTAAAATAAATTAAAACTAAACGAAAGCTGATTGAACTAACCCAAACTAACTAAAAGCACAAAAACGGACTAAAACGTATCGGAATAGGTTACAAAATTTAAAGAGCCCAAAAATAATCGAAAATTAATAATATAAAAACATTCATAAAATATATATGAAGGGTACAGGGGAAAAACGATCTAAGCGCCATTTCCATGGGAAACTTTTTTCTTATTGATTTCACAGAAAATTTTATTTTTGATAAAAGTTGGTGCTTGGAAAAAAAACTAATTTTGACAATGTTAAATTAGGGATAAGTTATACAGGGTACTTAAAAAATACAAAAATGGTGGTTAAAAAAACAAAAATTTTGGAATATAGGAAAAGCTTTTACAGAAAAAATATAGCTCCTATTAAGATAAAAATAAAAGTCAAATACCATCTTTTCCAGAAGTGCATCGTTGCTGAAAAAAATAAGGACAAAATTAAGAAAAAGCGGGGTTTTTCAATAATTGACATGGATTTGGGGTGCACTTTTGGAAAAAATGATATTTGACTTTTGTTTTTATCTCAATACGAGCTTAATTTCTTCTGTAGAAGGTTTTCCGATATTCCAAAGTTTTTGATTTTTTAACCATCATTTTTGTATTTATTGAGTACCCTGTATAACTTATCCTTAATTTAGCATTATCAAAATTAGTTTTTTTCCTAACACCAACTTTTATCAAGAATAAAATTTTTTGTGAAGTCAATAATAAAAAAAGTTTCCTATGGAAATGGCGCTTAGATCGTTTTCCCCTGTACCCTTCATATGTATACACATAACATGTTTCTAATTTTTTTATTAGTCTTACAACCATTTCATCATTTAGCCATGTTGATTTTAGTTTGACAATATTATTCAATTATATTTCAATATAAAAGGTCTCAAAAGAGCGGGACATTTTCCGATTTTGGAATTCTTCTAAAAATTCTAGATAAATTTCATGTAACATGTCGAATAGCATTCCTTCAATTTAAAGAATTTGATCTGTTTAACTTAGCGCGAAACGATTTGCATCTTCTTATCTTAGTTATTTAGTAATTATCTAGATATACGAAATTTTCGGTTTGGTGGGGACTATTTTCCAGGTTGTGGTTATGTGGAGGATAAGAAAGTGCAAAACATTTCGTTTGACAATAAACAGTTCGGATTCTACATTAAAGGTGTAAGTCTCAAAAACATTGTTTTTGCTGGTTGTTTTTCGTAAAAGTTGATCGTTATCCAGATATATCCATTATTTGAGATTTGATCAGCACCTTGACATCATTTTGATTATTCGCTGTACCTTTTTCGGTTTTTAAGATACCAAGGTAAACAAAAAAGCAAAATGTACAGTTGGTAGCCAAGTTTTTTTCTAGATTACATATAAAACAAAACACCAATAATTTTCTGACATAACAGCCTACTCTATATATTTTTTAAATAGAACACTCTGTATATTACTACATTTTTGGACTCTCTAGTGAAATCAAAACACATGTCGTGTATAATATCCTATACCTATCCTTAGCTGTTCACGAAATATTGACAGTTGAAAGTCGGGCATTTTGACATTTTGACAGGCTTTAAAATCTAAACCGCACGAGATCAAAGAAAACGGTTTGCACATCTCTATCTTAGGTTTTCATAAGCTATCGAATGACAGTGGCTTTCAATTTAACCGGAGGTTTAAAAGTTCCGGTTAATTTTATTCGCTGGTTAAATTCAAAGTTACTGTCATTCGATAGACAGAAATATGCAAACCGTTTTCTTTGCTCTCGTGCGGTTTAGATTTTAAAGCCTATCAAAATGTCAAAATGCCCGACTTTCAACTGTCAATATTTCGTAAACACCTAAAGATAGGTATAAGATATTATACACGAAATGTGTTTAGATTTCTCTAGAGATTCCAAAAATGTAGTAATATACAGGGTGTTCCATATAAAAAATATAGAGTAGGCTGATATGTCAAAAAATCGTTAGTGTTTTGTTTTATATGTAACTTAGAAAAAAACTTGGCTACCAACCCTACATTTTGCTTTTTTGTTTAACTTGATATCTTTAAAAACAAAAAAGTTACAGCGAATGAAAATGTTATCAAGATAAATTGAACGCACAGTACATGTTGCTCCGAATTAGCGTAATTGTGCAATTCATGCATAAACTAGTTCGTGAACTATAGCCAGATCAAAAATTTACTTTCATTTCACCATCTTGGCAATATTTTTATCTACAGAATAAAATGAAAAAGCGAAAAAATATGCAAAATCGTACATAATACGTTTATAAAATTGTGCAGGTTGCTAAGAATCTATATAAAACAAAATTATGTACTCATATAAGATCTTTTTTAAGCTTAGAAGAGAACAATTAGGTAAATCAAAATTTTCAAAATTATTATTGCAGATCTTCACAAGTTCGTCTAAAACCGAAACTACATGTGCAAAATGAAATCTCATATAAAAAAACTTTTGTTGTGTATAGATCTTGTTGATATTTGAAGATTATCTTGGAGCTTATATTCTATTATAGTTATATTCATGTGAGTTTATTTCAATTTCAATTTATTATATGTGTGTTATAACGTTAAAAAATAAAAAAAAATTGCCTAGTCCTCGTTGGATAACCCTGTACTTTATAGCACCGGTCTCTGAGACTGATCATTTAAAATCATATTCTTTTCTGGATGTTACTAAATAATTATGGGTCAAAGTAAGTTAGGTTCTTTTTTAACATAAATTAAACAACATTTATGGTATAAAAGTAATATATTTTATTAAATACCTTGCATTTTAGTCGAAACTAAATAATTGTGACTTAATTGAAAGTTATACAAATATATGAAGTTATGCAGAATATTGTTTGATAGCAATAATAACAAAAATAAAATATCCCAAAATAAATTAATCTTTTAAAATTATTTTGTTTTTATTCTTGAACTGTAGCCTTTTCCTAGCATGTGTCACATATGCGAGATAAATGCTCAACACAAATAGTCGCGTCGGTCTCAAGCACCGAAAAACTTTATAAGATCACACAAACTCTCCCGCCGCAATACTTATTAAGATTATCGAGAAACGGGAAGTCGCCTGAAAGGTAGGTAACAAGAGGATAGTCTACGTACACTAACACCAACTCACCCATTCATTGAAATCAATGATGAAGCCATGAAAAGTTTCAATGATGAAACCATAAATTGCTTTCAGCAGTTCTGGTAGTGCAGTGGTTAGACGCTGTGCGTGTGATACGGCTGCCTGGGTTCGATTCACCTCAGTGTTTGTTATTTTCCATTAAGCTTATGTTTGTTTCTTTTTTTTAATTTGAGTTAGTTTGGGTTAGTTTTGTTTGATTGCTCCCCACAGCGTGCGAAGCGAGCGGAAAGCCATGCGTGAAGCAAAATATTAGACATTCTTAAATACTAACAGACGCTCAACTACACGTGAAGCTTTTCATCATTTGATAATTTCATTTCATCATTGATTTCAATGAATGGATGTGTACGTAGACTCTTGTGGTAACGGAAGCTAACCGTATCCTCTTCAATGCCGAAATTAGAGGTAATAAAATATTTAATCGGTCTGTGACACCGGACACGGCCACCGAAGGGTTAAGGGTCTTAATTTTCATAGTTGGAAACTAACTTCTAATGCACGAACCTTTTTTTGACACACACGAGTCGCATCTGCTGGTTATGGGCTCAGTGCTAGTGTAAATCGAGAGAAGTTCGTGGCGAAAAAAAAATAAAAATAGAAAAGTAACATGGAAGCAGTAGCACTCTCCGTAAGCAAATTAAATAATTCCAAGTGAAATGTATAGAAATGCATAGTTAAAAGTGGTTTTGATGGCAAAGGGGCTGATTGAAATTATTCATGGAGATGAAATAGTACCGGTCGGTGGAAGATGATGGCAAATTTTCAAAATGGAAATTAAAAGACTCGAAAGCGCAAGAATTTCTGATTACTAGGATGGAAGAAGAGGCATTACCTCACATAATACAATGTAACAGTGCCAAAGAATAATATATAAAACTGAAAAGTATTTTGGAAAGAAAGTCTGTGGTTATATGCCTGGGAGAGCGTTAGCCCCACAATCAAAATTTAAATGCTCTTACCGCCAGGCATTTGATAAAAGAAAAACGAGTAGTAAAAGAGGAAGAAGCAGAAGAAGAACAAAATGTGGCCTTAATGGCAGTTCAGAGGAAAAAGATTTCTCGCAAATCAGCTGGTGCATCACATGCACAAAAGCAGTGTTTTAACTGCGGGAAAATAGGGCGTTTGAAATTTCAGTGTAAGAATATAAAATTTAACTATTGTAAAAATGAAGGGAAACGTAATGAAAGGCTACTTTATAAGAAAACAAAAGAAAAAAATGGAAGAAACTCGATTTGTGAAGCTGATTTTGCCGTGATTGCTGTCTTAGAGGCTCAAGCTCAAATAAATGTAGACTGGTTTATGGATAATGGAGCTTCACATCATGTGTGCAATGAAAAAGTTCTTTTTTTTTCATCAAATGAGATAAAATATGTAAAAATAGGAAATGGTACCACTCTAAAAGCTACTGGTACAGGTAAATTAATTTTGTTAAGGAAAAGCATTAGATACGTGTTTAACTTTAGTGTCGAATGCCGAAAAAGCACAGTTTGTAAATGAAAATGGTTTTACTGTTGCAGCTGCTGCCCGGTCTGATAAGCTCTTTAACATGATATTTCAGATTAGCACATCAAATAGAAAATTAACAACTAGAAGGTAAGAATACAAATTAAAATAAAGATATGTTGTGGTGGCATATGGCTTGGACCCATCAGAATTTTACATATACATTGCTACACAGCGATGTGCCAGATTACTAAAACACGCATTCTTTTGATGTAAGGCTTGACTTGTTTATAGTTCTTGGTCCCTGTTTTATAATGCGACTTTAAGGTTCGTAATTGCCTGCGCTGTTCGCTAGCGTTGTTTCCAATTTATCTTGAATGTTTACATAGTATTTTCCAAGTTTAAATTCAAGCTTAGGACACAGTGATATTTAATTAATGGTTTATGCGTTTAATAGTTCACACATATTCTATGATTTTCATTAAAGATTAACGAGGACTAAAACATGAACATAAAACCAGGCGTCGCTGCTTTTGGGGCTTCTTAAAATATGTAGTGACACAAAAGGCTTCCGGCGCCCAAAGGTCGCTAAATGCATATGTTTCAAGCGCTAAAAAATAAAAACGGAAATTGGTTTTTATGAATATCTTTGGAAGTGTTCGAATATTCCCGACTTTCTCGACAACATGAAAATCGCCACACAATTTCGCTATAGTTGAATCTATGTCTCTTATAGCTTTCGAGATCCCAATGACGAAGCTCCAATTCGTGAGATCTTGTACATTAATGGAGGGATTCACACTTTTTTGTCAAAATATGATATAATAAATATAGCATCCAGATCGGTACTTCTAAAAAAAAATAATTGACATGTCGCTAATTAGAAACATCATTCTTAATTAAATACAGATAATAAACAAATCCATAAATAGCTTTCATTTAGTGTTCAGGACCTCTTATTTGAACAACAACATATTCTTAAACATAATTTTTCTGACGTGTTTTGGATACGGGCAATATTATTAATTTGTGCCTCCTCGTAACATTAATTGTTTTGTCAAGCACAACGCGACAAACAAATTAACATCGAGCTGAGCCACGTGATCTATCGAAGGCCTCTAACGGAAGTTTAGTCCACGTGATCTGCTAATTACAGTAATAATGGCGGCGTTTCTGTCCGAAAAATATGTAAATGTATGATATTTAATTCTGATTTTAAAGCAAGGTTATTCATTGTCTACAATATGTGATGTATTTTTGTCACACTTACAATTTCCGTTTTCTCGATAGCAGAAAAGTCATTGCACTTTTCTTTGAAAAAAAGAATGAAGGTAATATTGTTCAATTATTTAACCAACAACATACGCGTAAGGAGCTAACCAAGTCAATCGATATTTTTTATTGAAATTAGTGGCAACATTCGAGAAACAGGGTTAGAAACGAATAAAAAGTGAAAAAGGTTAGAAGTGGTGCGATTGATTTGGTAATTTTGAGCCAAGTTGATGTGGTTCCTCCGTTGAGTACGAGGAGGATGACAACCGTTTAATATTGATATTAACCGACGTGCTCCATACAAAATTGAGCTTGACTTAATATATAATATGACGACTTGTAGCGTTGTAAACTGTACCAAGCCCAGAAATATAGTTCTGTAATGAATATTTTAATAAGATCAGAGTTTAAATAATGGCCTCAAAGATTCCTACCCCAAACGTGGACTGTCGAAATAAGGACTCAAATAAAAACCCAATATTCTTAAACTTTATTAGTAAAAATGATTTAATTGATTTGATATCTACACTAAAAAATAATAGCTCGCCGGGATACGATGGCATACATTCAAGGAGAATAAAATTAACACACAGAGAAATAATAAATCTGCTATTACACATTTTTAATATAAGTTTACAAAATGGGATCATGCCAATTGAATTTAAGTTATCTGTTACCACACCTATACAAAGAGCTGGACCAAAAACGCAAATCAGTATGGTTTTGTTGAGGGGTATAGCACGTCGGATGCCATGCAACAGCTGATAACTGAAGTACAAAATTTAAATAATAATAAAAAATGTATATCAATATTTTTAAACCTTGCAAAGGCGTTCGACACTGTGCCTCACGACATAATTCTTGGAGATTTACATGTATTGGGTGAAAGACTAAAAATAAAGATTTGGGTACCACAGGGGACAGTACTGGGTCCCCTACTAAAGTTATCTGTTACCACATCTATAC
>JAEQML010058098.1:0-30876 GCA_016904865.1 Pissodes strobi
CTGCACTCAGATCAAGGACGGAATTTCGAATCCAACGTTTTCCAGAAAATCTGTGATTTACTCAACATCCATAAAACACGGACTACAGCTTTACATCCACAATCAGTGAGAGGTTTAACAAAACCATTGAAGAACATTTGTCAAAAGTCGTAGATGAACCTCAGAAAGATTGGGACCAACACATACCACTATATTGATGGCATATATCTGTCATCTGCAGTCCATGACACGACAGGACTAACACCAGGCATGGTTTTATTTGGAAGAGAACTCCGTTTACCCTGTGACCTATTATTCGGAATAATAGACAACCAGAATATGGAAATTCAAGACCACGCGGACTCCCTTAAGGAAAAGTTACTATGCATCCATGAATTAGTCAGTGAAAGGACGGAGAACGCCAGCGACCGAATGAAGACACGATATCATCTCAAAGCCAATTCTATAGGATTTCTGACGAACGATAAAGTCTGGTTATATAATTCGCAAAAGAAGAAAGGAGAAAGGAAGATCCCCCAAGCTAACACCAGTATGGGAAGGGCCCTATACAGTCATCAAAAGAATAGTGGATAGAATTCAATGTAGCCCCAAAAGCAAACTGAAAGTTGTCTACCTCGACAGGTTCAAAGCATATCACGGACCTGAAGTAGTTGATCGGGACGATCAGGTTTAAGAGGGAGACAATGTCACGGCGAAAGACCATCCGAATGTTTTTGTGCTGTGGTATTTTCCCGATGCGTGCACCCCTGGTCGAGAATATTAGGAAGGCCTTGCTTCGTCAGGAATATTCGCGATATATTTTATGCTGGATATAAATAGCGAGCAGTACGCGTATTGTAGTTAGTTCATCATTGAGTGTTGAATTGTAAAGAGCTATTTGTTGTAAAGTTATAAGAGTAGTTTAGTGTGTTTAATTGTATACGGTGATAAAGAATAAAAAGAGAAGGTATTAGTTTAAAATAGTAAACGTTGTAATTTTGTCAGAACCCACGGAAAAAAACGTAACAATATTTTATATCCAACAAAAAAGTTTCGGAGTTTTGAGTTTAAGTTTAATGAAGTTTTCTAAAAGCAAATTATACCCTTTTTGATATACTGTAATGTATTTTGAAAAAGTACTGCTGGGAAATTTTGTCAAAGTAAAGCCTAGGGTTTTAGTATAATGTGTGTATAAATAAGTAAAATGCATTTAATTGCTTAGTTATTACCTAAAACGAAAAGACATCAAAAATTTAAATATACAAATTGTGATTTTTTTCATTCGATTTAGGGCCGCCGCAATGACTCTTAGGACAGTGTTGCTTTCGTTACAAGCTCTTTTATCAGCAGCCGAACCAGATGATCCACAAGATGCTGTAGTTGCTAGGCAATATAAAGAAAATATAGATATGTTTAAATTAACGGCTAGGCATTGGACCAACGCATACGCGGGAGGTAAGCGATAGTTCGCAGTACAAATAAATCACCATCGAAAAATAAAGTACTGGCCTTAAGTTAAAAGATTACCAAAATAAAGCGTGATTTCAAAGTCATGCAACTTTTTCCTTAAGAAATTAATCTGATAGGACTGTAATGTCTTTTATCTACGACCATTTAATAATAGACGCTTAAAAATTATGATAGTAAAACCATTATACTATGCATAATATAACAAGCGCAATTATAGTAAAACAACAAGTGTAATTATGAATTCGTAATAATCACTCCTAGAGCCACTACTATGGGAACGAGAAATGTTAATATAGGTATGTGTTGACGTAAATGTTAAAATTTCGCTTTCTATTAAAGTTTTTGTGTGCTTAAAGATAGTTGTAGATAAAGTATAGTATTTGCTCACGTATAATGAACCATAATACTCTGATGATTATAACACTCGCCGCAAGCGGCTGCTCGTATAATAATCATCCTCCTTTATTATGGCCTACATTATACGGTCGTTAATTAATATTCTATTAAAAGAATTGTCGGTTTTACTTATATTTCGTAAAGTTTTGCGACAAGAACAGTAAATTATTGAATAATATTAAAAAATTAAACGTACTTTTATTTTATCAGTATATTAATTCCATGATAAACTGCATGAGCAAAACTGAATAGGGACGTCTTCAGAACCATAATATGATGTAGGTAATATATTAATTTAAAATTTATAATTCACAAAGAGATAATGGTGTTCTTTATCGTGCCAGTTGTACATACACAAATAAATAATGTTCTATAAGTTTGCGCACTTCTAAATTTTTAATAATTGTGTCGTTGTAATGTTCAAACATGAAACAGTGAAAAATCCATAATTAAGGCATATAACTTTCTGAAAATTATTTGATCACAAAATGTTCAGCTGCAAATTCTGACTTATCCTCTGTATTTTGTTCTGATAACTATTTGATCCTTATGGATATTTAATGCGACGTCGTTTGTGAGACAAATGGTGAACCAGCATCCCAGAAGCTTGGTGCGCTATTTCGCAACAAAAAACTATACACCGCAGCAGTTGTTCTTGCTTTACAAAGCGCAAATAAGACCGTGCTTAGAATATTGCTCACATATCTGGGATGCCGCTCCAAAGCACACCCTAAAGCTGCTGGTTTCCATTCAGAAGAGAGCTGTGCGTCTCGTCGGCGACACGGAGTTGACCCGGAATCTGTATAGTCTAGAACACCGCAGACAGGTGGCCGAGATGTCTCTGTTTTAAAGGTACTTTCAAGGCAGGTGTTCCCAGGATTTCGTCCGCCTCATCCCTTTCTTGGCAACTCCTGTCAGACAGTCACGACAGACGGCAAGAGCGCACCAGTTCGTCGTACAACTGGAAACACCTAGAACATCGCTTTACAAGAACTTCTTTGTCTGGCGCACTGCATCACTGTGGCACTCACTTCCAGGACATCTGTTTCCCACTAATTACAACCTACAAACATTCAAGAACCGTGTCAATCAACATCTTCGCACACACACTGCTCGTCGAGCGCCATAGCATACCCCTTTAGTGTGTGTGCCACTGCCATTAAAAAAAAAACCTATTTTTCCACTCCTGTTTAATGGAAAATTTCTCTATAAGTCCGCTTCGAACTTGGCTTCAGGGTGTAAATTGCACAAGTGCTAATTTAGTGACCCTAAAGAAGCTGATAAATTTCAAAAAAACTTGAAAATGCTTGACATTTCGAGGAGCAATAAATTTAAAAGTGAATATAAATGAAATTATAACGTTAAGACTAGCAAATCAGTAAGAAGCTGGTGCACTTTGTCATGGTTTGAATTGGACTTGGTCCTCTCTCGATTTTTTTTCCGAAAAAATATCAGGTCATTCTTAATTTAATTAAGGCACAGATACACAGCGAAACATGTTTTTTTTTTTCTAAACTATATATAATCGGAAGTAAAATATATCAACATACATTATAACTTTACTTACTAGCCAATTACAAAATTCTAACTAAATTCACTTTGGAAAAATCTTAATCGTAATTTTTCGATGAACCCTCTTGCACAATCTGAATTAAGCTGAAAACTACTAAAACATTTAACTACTCAACTCTAATCCAAACAAGTTTTTAGAGGATGAGGCATATGGGGTTGGCCAGCGACATGTCAAATAATTCCATGCCTCACTATGAACCGCTCTTCCCTACTATACTATTTCGCATAGCATGCGCGCCGAACACCGGCAAGTGATGGGCATTGCACTTATACTAGAGTTAAGCATAGCTAAAAATGAGATTTCTCAATGGTGCACGAGTACGTGACTCTGTTGTATTTACCTATATGACTAGATCAGACATTGGATGCTCAGTGCTTCGATCTTCGAGGCCTCGATTTCGCCTGCATAAACGATGTATCCGACGGCCAGTGTTGATCCAAAATTATGTAAATTGATAAATTGTAATCAGTTTATCTTAATTACTATCGCTGTTACTGAAAAAATAATATTATAGAGAGAGGAATATTTATTCTTCTAATTGTTTTAATGTACAGTGCCCGTGAGCGTATATTGTTTCCACGCGATTGGTCACAGAAATGAATCTGATAATTTTTTGTGACGTGTGACTCCTGCTCGGTGTCCCGC
Source organism: Pissodes strobi (assembly GCA_016904865.1). Lineage (NCBI taxonomy): Eukaryota > Metazoa > Arthropoda > Insecta > Coleoptera > Curculionidae > Pissodes > Pissodes strobi. The sequence continues at coordinate 4,064 of JAEQML010058098.1, forward strand.
AGAATTTATCCCGGCAATATCTTACTGCCGTTTTCCGACTGAAGTAAGATCAAATACACTATCATAACCAAGCGAGGAAAATTTAGAGAAATATACACACATGCATGAAATATAAAATACCGCTAACCGGTAGGATCCCCACTAAAGGAAAAATGCACCTACACAATAGGCATCATAATTTCTAAGTCTAACTTGATACAAGACATTCTTAAATAATACAAATGCAAACATTAATTAAACAACATGAATCTAGGACTGTTTTTCGAATGACAATTTTCCGAATGACAGTTCTTCGAACGACAGTTTTTCGAATGGACAATTATTCGAATGGATAATTATTCGAACGCATAGTTTTTCGAAGAGACAAATATTCGAAAGGACCGTTTTTCGAAAATATTAAATTAGAGAAAACATAAAGATAATTATAACGTAATTTTTAAAAATTGTTTATTAATCTTATAATATAAATGTTAATAGGTTAGTTTGTTAGGGCTTTGCATGGCCCTTCGCTCGCTTCGTTCACTACGGGGGCTCAATCAACAAGAACTAACCAAGTGCTAATCAAAACTAACCCAAGGCTAACCCAAACTAACCAAAAATTAGGAAAAAAAGGTAAATTAATAAAAACAATACACAAAACATCTGTCGCGACCAACTAGTTGGAACCCAGAGGTGCTGAAATCGACCACCTCTATACAAGTCGCGAACATCCACCTAGATAATATGAATTCTTATGTAAAATGACCTGCCGGAATCGAATTTTTTGTTCGCCCCTTGATCCGGAATTGCGAAATCAGAGTAATTGACAAATTTTCAAAAATCTTGAAAATTGTTGCAAAATTTTAATTTTTTGCATAAACTTCTCTATCTCCCTTATTTTAACTTCGATCGACATGAAATTTTAATATGGCCTTTGTCAAACATATCTCAAGACGGTTTTAACATAAAACATAATTAGGAATAATTAATGTGCCTTTGGTGATTTTTTTTTCAGTGGGACACCTAATATTTTACTCGATGACTAGACAAATTGCTCGATCGAGAAAACTTTTTTATTTTTAAAGATAGATGGATACTATAAGCGAGAAAGTTGTAGCCAAATAATAAAGGAAGTTTTTTTATTTGAATTTTTTTTTCAAAAATCGTCTTATTTTTATGTTAATAATTATTGAAACCACGGCGCGCATAAAAGTTCACTTAATATCGGTGCGGTCGGGTGTGTGTAATGTATTGCAGAGGCAGCACGGGAATCCCTGTTTAGTAGGAGTTTACAGTTTACGTTTAGTCTCAGTTCACGTGATTCGACAATATCATAGCTGATGCTAGTATTTTTATAATAATTATGATAATAATTCTTCTTGTGTGTTTACTGTGTCCTCTTGTCCAAGACAAAATATGAGTCGAAATACAGATAGATGTAGTGTGGAAACGGTACAGGACGTTACAAAAGAGAGCATTCATTACTTGTTTTAAGCATGCAGAGAAAATTCCGATAAGCAATCCATAGCTCTTAAATATCATGATGACAAAAAGGAAGTGTTTTTATCACTAAATTCTGTTTATCACGCTAAGTGTAGACGAACTTATACAAGAAGTGCTTACAAAAAATCTGAAACGGAGGGCAATGCTTCCGAACCTAAAACTGGTGAACGATGTAGATCTTCTCATTCAGATGTTTGTATATTATGCTATAAAAGTCGTGACAGTAACGGTTTACGGAAACGTAAACAGATATTAACATTTAATAAGCAGAATGAGATCTGGAAAATGGCAAAAAAATAACGACCAACAAATCTTGCACCGAATTCAAGAATTTAGTGATAATTCAAGTTGCGAAGCAAGAAAGAGCCATAAAAATGAACTAGAAGTTGAAAGAATCATAAAACAAGAAAATAATCTTTTTCAATCAGACCTTAAGGAATTAGTTAATATTTGTTCGGGATATATTAGCAATGTTTATAAAGCAGAAGAAATAGCAATAGCCGCCATGGTTAAGGCAAACAAGGATTACGCAGAAAAAATTGAAGGAGTAAAGTTAAATTTATTTAACGCAAAGGAAAAAGCAAAAAACGAAAAGCTATTGTGGGTGAGTTATATGAAAGTGAAGGAAAAATGTTAGGAAACCTACATTTTACTCGAGAACTTGAAGAGGAAACAAAAATTTGGGTATTCTCTAACGAATGGACTTCTTATCCATCTTCACTTTTTGAAATGGAGTCAGAAAACAATATTATTATGAGAAAGGGAAACAAATCGGAATTCTATAATTCTGTGTTAAAAGAATTAAAAGAATAACCTACTGAGCTGTCTTGCATGCCAATAGAAAAAAAATTATACTCTTAACTCCGCATATATAATAGATATGATGGCACTTATTCAGAGATACCTTTAAATGCAGAAAATTGAGAGAATTATTTTTAAAATACATTTCATTAATATTAAAGTTGAAGCACCAGAACTGTCGTCTCGTCGTATGTGTTGGTGATCGCTACAATTTTGAAGAAAGTTTAAAGAAAACAGAGAGATATAGAAGATCGAAAAATTGTCATTTTTTAACATATGTAATATGAACTACGAGATAAAATTGATATACCTGTTGGAAAAAAATTATATCAAATTCTAGTAACAAAATAACCCTCTTGACCTATTTAGCTAAAAAACTTGTAAGAGAATTATACTATACCTGATTAAGTTGAAATTATATTAGCAGAAATGTCGGAAGATAACGAAAGAACAATAAAATGCACCAAAAAGGAATCGAATGTGGTTGATAGGTTGGCTTTTACAGGGCACGAAGAAGCTGGATACGAGAATATTTGCAATTATTAATTTTTTTTTAAATATTTGAAGGTATTTCTTATTAAAAGTGTGCACAGATGTTTTCGTGTTATCTATGTTTTTCTCGGTAAGTATAGAGGTTGAAATTTAGATGGAAAATCCAAAGAAATTCATTTTCAGTTATTAAAAAACTTACAAACTTGCATCAACTCGATGTTAAAACATTAGCAGACAATTTGTTAACAGTCTGCTGCTTATCTGGTTGTTATTTGACCAGCTTTCTGTTTAGAAAAGGCAAAAGAAGGGCCGTTTCAACAATAGTGTTATCTCGAGAAGCAAATGAGATGAATCTTCTATCATCTGGGACTAAAACTGCAAGCGAAAACGAATATAAAATATCTGACCAATTATTCTCAACATGTAGATGTTTTTTAAACATCTTTATGGCCGTAAAGCCTTCAAATGAAATATGGATGAATTACGAGCCCATATGCATTGGCTGCTGCGCTATTTTTCATCCAAGCTGTATGGATCGACTGACGGATGTGATCAAGTTGGGTGGATACAAAATATTCTGTTCTTCGAGCTGTCAGACCCTTTTTATCGAGAAGGAAGAAATGAATAAAGTATATAATGAAAAAATCGAAAAGTTGGAAAAGGACCTAGAGGATAGAGATAGATATATAAAGCGCCAGAAGCGCGGTAGTCAGGCATTTGAGAATGCGGTGTCGGAAGCTGAAGAAAAATTTACTAATCAGTTAAAACATCTGAATGAGCATAACGCCTTATTAAATAGCGAACTGGAAACCCTTAAAAATAGAGAGGCTGAGATTGCTTCTCAAGAAGCTTCATGGAAAAAACTGGAAGGCGATTTACAAGCAAAAATTGAAGATTTGGTTCTCCTTAATAGGAATCTAATAACGTCAATAGAAACTTTAGAAACAGAAAATGATTGCTATGTTAAAGAATTAAAGGAACTTCGCTGCAGCTATGAAGCACTGGAACATAGGAGAATCTTGGAGCCCTCAGAATCACGTGTTGATGATTGTCGTACTTTTGCTTCCGACGTGGCCAATGCTAATATTGGGATGGATTTGGCTAGGGAACTCCATAGTAGTGTAAGGGAACCAAAAAATAAGGTATTGATATTGGGTGATGAATGTGTCCGACCTTTGCGCAAATCCCTGGAAGATTGCATGGGTGAGAACTTCAGAATTGAGAGTTTTTTTAAGCCAGGCGCAACTTATAGCGATGTTTTAGTTAACTTGGACTCACTAGTTAAGAACTATTCTATAAAGGATTATGTTATAATTATGGCAGGGGTAAATGACTTTCTAAAGGGTGAGACGCCAATATTTAAAAAAATATGGAGTAAACTGAAACGGAGTACCCGTACTAATTTTATATTCCTATCTACACCAATGGTTAAAAGTGGGCAAATAAATAAGCGTATTCTTGAATTTAATGGTAGATTGGAACAGTTCTTCAGACAGGTAAACAGAATTTCTAGGGGGTCTTTTCTGTACTGTAAAGTAATGCTACGGGTCCTAGGTTTAATAGTCTGAAAGAGCTGACAAACAGAATACAGGGCAGTATTAAGTCTAGAAATGGTGTGATATTTAAATCACTAATTTATGTGGATACTTTAAACGTAATAGAACAAACTTCACCTCCCCATTTAAACATCTTAGAAGAAGATCAAATTTCAATTATCCTGAACAATAATGATTTAAACATCTTAGAAGAAGATCAAATTTCAATTATCCTGAATGACAATAATGAAAATAATTTAGTAGAAAAGTCTAGTCATGGTAATTTTTTATAAGCGAGCAGGGCGGAAATGGTAGCATGGGAAATGAGAGTCATTTGAGTGTACTTCTGATAAATATACAATCGATCCGCAATAAAGTTGATGATTTGTTTATTTTGCTGGAAAATATTGGTTTTCCAGACATAGTACTTGTGACGGAACACTGGCTGCGGTTGCATGAAAATTTTAATCTTGAAAACTATGCTGCTGTTTCCAGAAATGATAGGGAGAGTTCGTCTCATGGAGGTACCATGATCCTTGTGAACCGGGAGTCGGCCTGTAAGCATAACTTTTCGGAGGTCACGAAGTATGATAACTTGCGGCAAGAGAACGAGTTTGAGTTCTCGGTGGCATATAGTAATGTTAGAAGATTGTATTTGTTGTGTATGTATAGGCCACCTTCTAGTAGCGCCCGTGTTTTCGTGGAAAGATTGGAGGAATTATTAACTAAGCTACCTGCCGATTCGCTTATTATAGTGGCAGGCGATTTTAATATTAATTATAATGATAAGTCAGTGGTTACCTTATCGTTGATTAATCTGTTGTCCTCGTATAATATTGTAATGCATGTTGATGCCCCGACACGAATATCCCAGTTCTCAGAGTCGTTGATTGATTATGTGTGCTCCAATTTCGGCAGAAATAATGTACTCTGTAGGGTTACACCGTCTGCTTTATCAGACCATGAGGCGGTTGTATGCAAGTTTAAGTTAAAAGGCAAAGAAAAAAAGGTTTTAAAGTCCAAATATGGTAGAATCTATAGTGCCTCAAATTTTCGCAAATTTGTAAATTTGTGTAATGCTGCAAATTTTTTGATTGGGACAGAGGATAAACTCACTACATTTCACGAGAACTTAACTGGCCTGTTTAATAGGGCTTTCCCTGTTCGAAAAATAAGAGCAAAAAAAAGGAAGCCATGGCTCACGCTTGGTTTGCGGGTTTCTGCTAACAATCTTCGGTCTCTACATTACATCAGAAAATATACAATTAATATTGGATTTTTTACCTACTTCTCGAAATATAGGTCCATATACAGGAAGATTGTTCGACAGGCTAAAGCTATGTATTACAATGATGGACTTAACAATGCTCAAAGCAAAATTAGAGAATCGTGGAAAATAATAAATGAATTAAACGAGAATCCGATTAGTGCTCCTGAAGCAGAGGTGGATATTGAAACTTTCAGTGACTTTTATTGCTCTGTTGCCCCTGGGTTGACTCGTGGTATGGCTTGTGCGGTGGATCCTCTTTGTTATCTGGAAGATCTGCATGTGGAAGACTACTGTCATCTGTGTCCTACTGATCTACTTGAAATTAAGGAAGTTATTTGTGAGATCTTAGGCAGAAACAGATATGCTGCAGGCCATGATGGCGTCTCTGCAAAGATTTTTGCGAATCTACCTGATAATGTTTTGATGAGTCTCTCTGTGTGTATCAATGAGAGTTTTGAAAAGGGTAACTTTCCTGCCTGCTTGAAGTTGGCACATATAGTCCCCATATATAAGGGTGGAGAAAAAAATGACCCTTCAAACTATCGTCCAGTTTCTTTATTACCTACACTTTCCAAGATAATTGAAAAAATTGTCAAACGACGTGTAACAGAACATTTGAATAAGCATAGTCTGTTGGTTCCCTCTCAGTTTGGATTTCAAACATGCAAAAGTACTGGCGACGCTATGTATGCTCTCTTGTAGAACATATACGGTGCCTTAAATTCCGGTAACTCTGTAGCGGCAGTATTCTGTGACTTTTCAAAGGCCTTTGATTGTGTGGATCACGGAATACTGCTGCGCAAGTTAATTAAATACGGCTTTGTGGGTAAAATATATCAATGGTTTTCATCTTACTTGAATGACAGGTCTCAGAGTGTTGCTTGGTCGGGGGGATCTTCTACCTGTAGACTAGTAAATTGTGGAGTGCCGCAGGGGTCAGTGCTTGGGCCAATTCTGTTTCTGTTGTACATTAACGACCTCGCTAAAGTAAAAATGGAAGGACGATTTACCCTATTCGCCGATGACACTACTCTGACGTGGCAGAATACAGATGATGTCCGATTGGCACAGTCAATTGGGTCAGATTTAATGGTGGTAAAAGAATGGTGTCAATCGAATATGTTGTGTTTTAATATGTCAAAAACCAAGATTGTTTCGTTTAACTGTAGTGTTGACAATGTAAATATACTTAATAGCACCATAGAATCCAAAAGCAATGTCAAGTTTTTAGGATTGCATATTGACGATAATTTGAAATATTCTACACATGTCGAGTTGCTGACTAAAAAAGTATCGAGTGGTTGTTATGCAGTTAAAACTATTTCTAGAGAGTTGGGTGTGGCGGAGGCTCGTATGGTCTACTTTGCTCTGATTGAGTCACACTTATCCTATGGTATCGCATTTTGGGGTTTTTGTAGTCGGCAGCTATTTCAGTCAGTGTTTGTGTTGCAAAAGCGTGCTGTTCGCTACATATCTGGAGTTGGTACTAGAGAGCATTGCCGACCTCTCTTTGTAAAAAATAAAATATTGACTTTGACGTCACTGTTTGTTTTGGAGACGGCCTCTCTGATACATAAAACTCTTATGCTTGGTCCTCAAATTGTTCGCTCCGCTTATAATACAAGGGGATCCAGTGACTTGCCTTTGCCTATTCCGAGATCAACTCTGGCTAAGCAGTCATTAATTTATGAGAGCAGAAAGATATATAATCATATTCCTGTTGAAATCAGAAGCACTCAAAATGTTAAATTGTTTAGAAAGAAAATTAAAGTCCTGTTATTACCTAGACCATTCTATACATTGCAGGAATACTATGACGAAGCTTTTTTGCATATAACATAAATAAACCTATTTCTATTTCTACTTATGGGTTGATTGTGTATTTTGATACTAATGATCGGTATGTATTTAGTGTTTCTTGATCTTATGTCTTTTAAGCTTGTTTGATCCAGCCAAAAAGTTCTTCTGAAATATTGAGAGTCACTTTTATTATATTATTTTAGATTAAATTATGTCAAATTGCCATGTTTCTGGTATTTAGTAAGTTAGGTGCTATTTTACAAAAATTGGACTGTAATCTTGATAGTATATATTTCTTATTTAGCTATCCTGTTTTGGATTTTTATTATTTGTGTTATTGACGCGTAAAAGCAAAGTACTTGTATTGTTACTAATAAATATTTCTATTTCTAAGAAGCTTACTCTCAACAATAATCAAGGCAACAACCCTTGATTATTGTTGAGAGTAAGTTCTCGGGTACCTATGCTTTTACTCTTTTATTGTTTGACTTCCTACTGTACTGTTGGATTTTAACAAATTTTAGAATATTTTGTTTTTAGTGTTTTTGTTTTTTTACTTCTGTATGTTAATTTTAGTAATGAGTGACTTTTTTCTGTCTATTGACTCTGTATTTAAAAAAAAAATACTTATTGTGTATTTTTTAGCTTTGTCAATAAGATCTACTTCTTGGACAATAAAGCACAGTTTTGAATTGAATTGAATTGAATATGTTTCCAACTTGCAAAACGAATATCAGGAAAAAATTGGAAAGTCATTATATCTTTAATGATTTCAGTTTTAAAATTATATTTGAAAGTTATAAGGTAAAACACAGAAATAGTAAATCATTTCAATGTTTCTAGTACTCTTATTTGTATTACCTATATTATTTCCCTATTAAAAAATATATAGTAATAATGTTACGTGGACCTATACTTTTTCCAAATTTATTTTATCTGGTGCAGGCCGTGACTGATTGTTGCTTAGATCAGATTATTGAGCATTGGTCTATTTAGAATTTTGTTTCGCGTGGGAGGAGGGAGGCTCCAGTCATAAAAAGGAAAGTGCCATTGACTATTATTGTTGTCAACAATCACTCATGACCTACTTTAGATAAAATAAGCTTGGAACAAATTATACTATCTGCAATAATTGTTAATTTTAGGGATTTTCCGCCGACCGAAGATCCGTTTATATTTCATGTCAAGAGTGCCTTTTTACAATGTGCTATATTTAAAACAGCCTATATGCTAAAGCCAGACGTTCTTAAAATTGTAAAATTTGGATATGGGCTCACGTGCGATTATATAATACCAACATTGATGACCAAAGACGCCAAACCAAAATTTTTAAATACTATCTCCGTTTTGTTATTGCAAATTATTTAAATGTTCAGCAAAGTGCAAATGCCTAAACGCAAATGTAAAATGTAACATAAGTTGTCTGTGTGAAGGAAAATGCGTTGAAAACTGAACAGCCAGTAGGTATATAGAAAATTGTGTGCATTATATTACCAGTATTGTAGATACTACCCATCTACTACGTTACAATAATTATAAATAATAAAACATATTATTCTTACCAATCCCGTAATGCACAGTTTTTTTAAGTGTAACTAATATCATGCTTCTTTGCTGCACTTATAAATGACAGTGACGCCTGGACTCTCTCCATCTCTTTCTCTCTCGCATAGCCGCTTTATTCGTTCCCCTACACCCAACAACGATAATTGAAGTATTTAGCGCGGCCTCGGGGGCGCGGTCTCTTTAAATTTTCTATGACTTTAAATAATTACACAGTCAAAACTAAAACCCGTATCAAAAAACGTTTTTAATAAAAAAGTTTCTTTGGTTTGTCAGGAACACTTTTGTCGCTTATAGTACCTGCCTAACTTGAAGGATAAAAAAGTTTTCTCGATCGAGTATTTTACACTGCAAAATGATGATATTTTGTGTAAAGGAGAGCAAAAAAAGTTCTTAGGCCCATATGTAATTTTTTAAAATCTTCTAATATATGGTATCATCTTAAGAAGAGATTGAAAAATATCATATCAAAAATTCAGATCAATCGAACATCATTTAAGCAAGTTATACAGTAGTTTGCAAAAAATAATATTTTAGTCATATTCTTCTGCTTTTTCAAAAAAGTTTTGTTTTGACCTATTTCGCAATTCCGGATCGAAGGGCGAACAAAAAAATCGGATTCAGCATGTCATTTTGCATAGATGTTCATATTTTTTAGGTGGATGTTCGCGACATGTATAGAGCATTCTTAAAACGCTTCCTACGAGCCCTTAGATTCCCAATTAAACGGGAATCCAACCAGCAGCACCGGAATGACAGGCAAGAACGCTACCTTCTACACCACCGAGGCGTTGTAGCAATTTTGCTTAAACGGTAAAAGAGACTAACCCAAACTAAAATAAAGATTCGAAAAATGGTCCTTTCGAAGAATTACACATTCGAAAAATTGTCGATTCGAAGAATTGTCTTTTCGATGAACTGTCCTTTCGAAGAAATGTCGTTCGAAGAACTGTCGTTCGAATAATTGTCATTCGAAAAACTATCCGGATTCAAAATAACATAACCGTAACCACATTAGCTGTAACACACGTGCTTATCTAGCCAATCAGGCGGGGTTATTTAACTGGAGTCCTGTAACGCGGAGGCAAACAAAATACGCTGCCCGTGAACATCTCAGTATTAACGAAAATGTCATTGGCTTGTCCTTTTCTTTAGTTAATACAAGTTTATTAACAAGAAACCAGTGTTCATTTTCCAAATTAGTGTCTGTGACTTTCTTACGGAGTTGCTCTAATTCCAGGGAATTATTAATGGTTGGTTGTATCATCATCAGCAAACAAAACGGTGTTCAAATGAAGTGAGGCACTTTGCTATAATTTGCAAAGTTATTGCCTAACTTTGAAAAGTCGCATTTTGTTGTTTTCTTCAGTGCTAATGAAAATTTCAATAAACAATAATATCTTAATTATATAGGGTGTTAAAGCAAGACGCTACAAAACTCAACATTTTGATTTTTTCCGTTGATCAAACATTAAATCCAAAACAATTGATCACTCTGTATAATACTTCATGTTACCTAAAAAGAAAAATTTCAAAAACGTTTGCGCACAATTGAACTCTAAATGTAAAACCACTTCAAAAATTAGAATCATTTTGCTCCAAACGAGAGAAATAATTCAAATATTTTGATTATTCCACCTTGAGGGTTTTAAAGTAATACATTGCACAATTTATTGTTTTTCACTTTTTACTAGCTCTGAAGAAGACAATAAAACGGCCAATAAGTAAATATACAACAACTATTCCCGTGAACAGATGAAGAACTTGAATTGGAGTCAAATTATTGGAGACGAGAATACCTCAAAATTCGAAAAATTATATGAAGCATTGGTTAGTTAATACATTGTTTAACAATATCTACACAACCAAACAGACAAAAAAAAGGATAACTAAAGGAATACAAATTTCAACAAATAACAAAATGGTATTTGGGATATATGTAATTATAAATAATCACTGTGGGTGATCATATCAAAAATATAGGGGAATATTTAGATCTGTTGTGAAAAAAAAGAATATTTTGTAAGCTGCATGTGCACTGCTTAGTCTCCAATTAGAGAAATTTGGATAATAATATATCAGATTATTGGTAGAGAGGCTAAGCAGCAAAGAAACATGGTCAGATTCTGGATGATTTAAAAATTGTAGCGGAAATGTTAAATGGTCATTTTTCAACTGTTTTAAATAAAATCATCTATAGAGCTGATATTTCTATTTATCTAAACCTTTTTACAGTCTCCAGCAATTGTTCCACAGGTTGTCGACATTCTGAGCAGCTTTGTTGATAAGCCAGATTGGATGAGTTATCATTACAGTTAACTAAAATTTTACTACAAAAATTCTTCAAGATCTTCACTCCAGTCTTTACTGACCTGTCAAACCGGGAATTTTCCATATGTTTTAAAGTTGCAAAAATCGTTGGGAGGTATCAATCCCGCAAATTTCAGACCAATTACATTTTGTGTGCCTTATCTAAAGCACCGATCTTTAGACTATGTCTAAAGTGTTGGGAAAGCCGGTGAAACATCGTATTGTGGATTTTATTAATTCCCATAAAATCATCCATTGTGATCAGTGTGAATTTAATTTCTGTTTTTTAATGATGTTTGTTGCTGTTAGTTTTTAGCCTAATATGTGTTTTTTATTGTTATACAGCAGAATATGCCTTTTCTAAATAATGGGATTTGATTGATGTGCTCTAGTGGACACATTTGTTAAACGTTAGAGTCTGTCACAATGTGAAAATACAGTCAAGGTTAAATTACAGTGAGACGTTCTGCTGGCTGATCCGTTTGGTTCCATATCGGCATTCATACCTGCATTCACTGACGAACCAATTACGCATTGATTTTGTTAAGCAAATAAAAATCTATATTTCTTCTTCGAAAAAGGTGCCATATTTCGCTTGTAATTACTAATAAATAACTAATGTTCGAAATATATATAGTACGGCGGTTAGTCAGCCATATTGGGACCAACCTTGCGTTTTTGAGTAGAGCATTGAGATTTGGCACAGTGATAGTGCATGCCCATACCTCACTTTTAAGAAGTGGAACCAAGTTTGCAACCACGGGAGAGCGGCGGTATGGCGGGTTGCATATCTGCCAAAGGCAAATTTGAGATAATCGCTAAACGAGCACACCCGACCGTTTCTATGGGTGAATATCACTCACAAATACTACGGGAGGTGTTCTGAAACGTAACTGGACTATGTGTCAGTCGTGTGAAGGCAGGTTGCCTACCCTCTAGACGCAGAAACCAATAAAATCGATTTTGTAGTGCTAAGCTGAAGTATTGTAAGCTTGGGTTCTTAATAAAACTCCAACAATTCTTGTTTCAGTACCCTTTTTTAATGTCAACAGATACAACTGACAATGACTGATGTCTCGAATGCCGCTCTGACTTTTCTAACCTTGTTTGTTGTCGTTCTGAGGGCGGGTTGCGCTTATACTGAAATAAGGTCTATTTGCCATAGAATCAATTGTTATAACAATGGTTTCAATTAAAATTAAATTTTAGTTTAGTATAAGCGATAGACATGCAAGGAGGTGCAGTCCGCCCTGAAGGCTCTCAATTTTCTACTATAAGGTAAGTACCCTTGTCTCCCAATTAAGATCAGAAAAACCTTTACCAGCGACTGAGACTTATCACTGCAGACCAAGACCTGGGGAAAGTTCAAACTTGGGGCGACAGAAATTTGGTCCAGTTCAATGCGGCAAAGACCCAAGCAGCCACGTTTACCAAGAGGGCCAATACGGCGGGCCTTGATATCGTTATGGCAGGATCGACCATTCGTCAATCGGACTGCTAGGTGTCTCGATCACCAGCAATATGTGCTGGCATGACCACGTTTCTGACATCGCAAAATCAGCCTCCCAGAAGCTTGGTGCGCTATTTCGCAACAAAAAACTGTATATACCGCAGCAGTTTGTTGCTCTTGCTCTACAAAGCGCAAATAAGATCGTACTTAGAATATTGCTTACACATCTGGGGTGCCGCACTAAAGCACACCCTAAAGCTGCTTGATTCCATTCAGAAGACAGCTGTACGTCTCATCGGTGACCCGGAGTTGAGCCGGAATCTGGATAGTCTGGAACACCGCAGACATGTGGCCGAGATGGCCCTGTTTTACAAATACTTTCACGGCAGATGTTCCCAGAATTTGGCCCGCCTCATCCCGCCCCTGGCAACGCCTGTCAGACAGTCGCGACGGCGGTAGCGCACCAGTTCGTCGTACAACTTGATACACCTAGAACATCGCTTTACAAGAACTCCTTTGTCTGGCGCACAGCATCACTCTGGAACTCACTTCCAAGACTTCTGTTTCCCTCTAATTATAACCTACAACTATTCAACGTGTCAATCAACATCTTCGCACACGCACCGCTCGTCGGGCACCATAGGATCTCCCTTTAGTGTGTGTGCCACTGCCATAAAAAAAACTGTTATTTCTTTTTTGACACATTTAATATCCTAAAAGATTTAAATGTATTTGTTGAAGAGCAGCAGAATAGAAAGCGAAGTAGGGACGTTATTGACTGGTCTCTGTGTACTGTATCAGAAATCTTAGCAGGGAGAGGACCTCATCGATGCATCACTAGACTACTAGACAAGCCAGCAAAGATAGATGCAGGAATCGCTACCCTGGGTAGGAATCTAAAAGCTTACCAGAAACTAGGGAATATTCCTCGTAATGCCAAAGCGGATGCGTTAGATGCGGGCCTTCGCATTGAGCATAATTTAAAAACCAATAACCCAAAGGTCACAAGCGCTGCTTCGTACCTTGCGATTCAACCAAGTTCGCTAGAACTTAGAGAGATATGCAGATTGGTTGTGACGAAAATATCGAGCCATTCGTCAAGTTAGCTACACGGGGAAGTCTCGAGGAGGTGAAATCAGCTAATTACAAGATAGAGTGAATTTTCTGTGGCAAGCACGGGCCAAGAGTCAATCCAACTCATAGACTGACTTTCACAGAAACTAGAAATGCGATAGAAGCCGCTGCAACCAAGAAACTAGACAGTAAAATTTTAATCGCACTCCCGGGTTGGCAGGGTAGGCTAGGCGTATGGTACCACAACAACTGTCGGACAAAGTATGTGCAAGATTTAAAAACTAACTCAAGTCTAGGCAAGAAATCGGAGCAGTTAGCTAAAGCACGTGACGTTGCACTTGAACAAGTGATCAAGCAAATAAATACTGAAAAGGAATGCAGTGAAGATATACACCTGCATTTCTCTTGGCTGATCTTGCGCGCAGTCATGCCGACAAACTGCTTAAGGAAAGAGTGAGTAACGGGTTTGTACACTCCAGCAGCTTTAAGGAAATGCTGCTTATCTGACGGTTTCATACGAAGAGCAGAAGGCCAGACAAGCGATCTCCCCAATCCGGAACCTGCCGTCACCGTCAGGGTGCGGCTGGAAAGCAGGCTCGAAAGGATGGAGGCTGACAGCAGCATATACAGATAGAACTAATACTACAGCACAAAGGTTTGTAAAGAAACGCTGGTGTCATGTAAATATAAAAATAAATGCAACTGTGCTAAATCTAAAGTCTTTTGCTACGAGTTTTGTTGTTGCCCATGCCCTAAGAACCTTGATTAGTACCAAAAAAAGTGTCAAAGTCTGATATTTATGACTTAATGTTGTGATGCAGATTTAGTATTATTACATTCAGTGATTACGTCTAGTACAATGAATAATATTATCCATTAATAACGATATGGAATTAATGCTAAACGCTTTAAATAATGTTGTTAAACTGTCTGTTTGTAATAAATGTCGCTTTTTTAATCTTTTAGTTTTCTATCCACCTTACAACTGAGGTAACCTAAAGTTAACTATTTTGATATTATTATATTTATGAGCATACCGATTTAAAAACGTGTATGGGTCCATTGAGACCTGGTTTATTTGTATTTTGTTTGTTGAAATCACAAAAATCCCTAGCTTAACACTACAAAATCGATTGCATTAGTTTCTGCGCCTAGAGGGTAGGCACGCGGCACGCGGCTGGTACATACTCCAGTTACATCCCAGAACATACCCTGTAATATTTGTTAGTGATATTCACCCATAGAAGAGGTCGGGTGTGTTCGTTTAGCGATTTTCTCAAAATTGTCCCTGGCAGGTATGCAACCCGCCATACCGCTGCTCTCCCGTGGATGCAAACTTGGTTCCACTTCTTAAAAGTGAGTTATAGGTATATACTACCACTGTGCCAAATCTCAATGCTCTACTCAAAAATGCAAGGTTGGTTTGACTAACCGCCGTACTAATACAAAAGACACTTATTTAGATAGGATTTTATATTTAGTCGTATGTCTCAATCTTGTAAACAACTATTTTTAGGCACATTTGACTCGATGTTTAAATTTGGAACTACTTTACGCTTGAACAAATTTGCGATTTTTTCTGTCATTTTGGCAAATTTCTATTGGCTGCGAACTTTTTATACCACAAAGTATTGTAGGTCTATGTTGTGGAGGATTAATGTTTGTGAGACAAATTGTTACCTATTTCTCCACTCTAGTTTTATTGTAGATTTTTATATGTATAGGGCCGCTTCAGTTTTGGACCCAGGAAGTAAATTGTATAAGCGCTAATTTAGTGACTCTAAAACGCTAGAAAACCTAAAAACTTGAGGTTTCGAGAAACAAGTCTGCTCCCATTGTCAAAAGCGAGAAATCTAAAAATTAAATTGATTATTAAATGTAATTATAACGTTAAGAATCGCAAAACAATAAAAAGCTATTCTTAACATTATAAATTGCATTTACTAATCATTTTCATTTTTAGATTTCTTGTTTTTGACAACGGGGGCAGATTTTTTAAATTTCGCAGCTTCTTTAGGGTCACTAGCTTAGTTAGCACTTGTGCAGTTTACACGCTGGATCCAGGACCGAAGCGACCCTATATAGAAATTGACAATAAAGCGGTTGGATATATAGGTAAGAATTTGACTCACAAACACAAAATATTGTATCATAAGTAAAATTGCATTTCGTTTGATTTTGTAGAAAATTATATTCACCAACTCTGGAAAATCTTTTAAAAATAGTTTAAAATAAATAATTGTTTTAATATTTAGAAACAAGACATGAGAACCACCATTAAAGTATTTTTATGTATTAGGTCCCGGTGCGAATCCAGATTGTGATGAAAAAATAAAACGCCTTGTTGATATGGGTATCGAAGAACATCAAGCAAGAGTAGCCCTGTCGTCATACAATTGGGATTTAGAAAGAGCCACGGAACAACTGTTTAGTTAGTGAATTTTACCAATTTTAGACGAACCTCCCATTTAATTTGTTCAATTGTAGTTATTATTTTGACTTCAGATATTCGGCAGTGGATCTGTTTTAATTTTTACGGTGGATTAAATCAGGCCACTTTTTGTTCCAACAAAGCTGTACTTTTTTATAGGACACCTGCAAGTGTTTGGAACGACGTTTTGAGAGTTTTTAGAACTTTCTTTGTAATACTTTCATTTTTATTTATCTATATGGAGTGTATTTTTTCAAGCCACTCTTAGGCCGCTCTGGACCATATTAAACAGTATTACAACATATTCTTCTGGACTTAGGCTGATTTATGTAGAAAAACATTGACAAACTTACGATTTGTGTTTTGTTTCTATGAAAGTACAGTTTAAGCCCAGAAAGGTTTATATGGTACTGACAAGCCATGTTAGATCATATTTAAATATGTACAAAAAGAAACAATTCTCCGGAATTGATCGAAACCACTGGAGATGCCGTCAGAAAAATAATTATGCATCATAGATGTTAAGTATCGGTATACCAATACAATATTGTGTGTCTCAAAAGAATTTGAACTAAAATAAATTTTTGTGCATATTATGGATATAAGCTTGCTAAGAAAATTAATTTTTGAAAGCTTTTGCGACTTATCCAGTACATACACTTTCTGTGTCTAGTAGTTTGTTAGCAATTTATACAATAGTTTATTTTGATTTTTACAAATTTATAGGGTGCATTCAAAAGTTGAAGGGAAGGGGAAACGTTCGCTAGGAAGAAGCACACAAAAAAGATAAAACCCCAAAATTTATGGGAAAGAGACAAGAAAAATAAATGATCATTGAGAGTAATAGAAATAAATGAATAGGGCAAACATTAAATAGTCATCGAAAATAAAGTCTTTGATCAGGACGAAGTTACATTGACTTGTTGCCAAAAAATATTTGATTGAAAGGCGACTGTAAGATATAAATACAGAAATGGTTACTTTGGCTTACAGTTTTAGGAATAGTGTTACGATTAAGATTTTTCACATTTAATAATTGTGTCTGTACAATCGGGCAGAAATGGCTACTTTGGTTTACAGTCTTAGGAATAGTGTTATAGATTTTTCACAGCAATTACCTATTTTAAAGCTGAACGTAATTAGTTACTAAGTTAAGGTATGACATTTTTGATGCCTGTTTTAACTGATTGTTGACTCATTATTCTCTCCACTTGAATCTTAATGCATATGACCGTTTCGCTCTAAGTTCAAGGACACTGGCCTTAATGAAGCTAAAATACCAAAAAATAGTTTACATTTCATAAGCAAATCTGCTTCCAGTTTTAAAGGAGAAAAACTTAAAAATTCAGATTTTTTTATATTGAATTTTAACGCCCATAATAATAGTAAGAATTCTATTCCAAATGCCACAGAAAATTGGCACGTGCGGCCTGCATTGTTTTGCAAATAGAAAGATTACCTACCTCTTCATTGCTGCTCACATTTGTTCTGGTGTCTATTAGAACAACCGAGTTCTGTCATTTGCAGTTCAAGGTGTTCTTAGTGTAAGGTACTTTCAGGACAATGTGCATTATGTATATATTTGTATTGTCTCAATTCGTAATGACGTTTTCTTATTGATTAGCCAGATAAAAAATAGTGTCCACATCACGTTCAAAATACTTTACAATACTCAAACTTGGTTCTCGTATTGCAAAGCATAACTTTCAAACTGATTTGTCAATTTGAAAACGACAGATTGCAACAACTTTTTACTAAAATGCAAAACCATTGTGATCTATCGATAGTCTGTCAGAATTAAAATTTGTAGTCAGTTGTTGCAAGCAAATTCATTTATATTTTGTAACCTGTTGAAGTGTGAAGATTTTAGCTTTTATATGCCAGTATTTTTGAAAGTGCGTTGTGATATATGTTTTACATATCTAGACTTCCGCCTAAATTGCAGAAATACGAAAGGTTTACGTATTTCATTAAAAATATGCATATTTGCAAATGCCTTTGCTAAATGACATTCGATTGCTGATCCACGATTAATTTTCTGACGCTACACTCTAGGGGTTTGGCAAATATAAAAACAATACCATCCTGTATAAATCAGTACCATTAACCAGAGAAAGGATGTGATTAATATAGACTGTTGTAAAATGTATAAAGAGTACGCAAAAAGTAAACAAGATTAAGTTTGATCGTCCAAAACTACCTTTTAAATTATTTATTTATTGCATTATATTGTGTTGCTTGCATTCTAGCTAGATATCAGACTGGTCAAGTAATGCCGATGGTGGCACGGCATTCATTCAATTCATTCCTTGTTTCTATTTTATTAAAAGATCATAGATTCAGAATGAATGAAAATGTATGATTATATATATTTCAATTTCGTGTATAATGAGCCCATAAAGTATAACATCATTTTCACAAAAGAGATAACTTTAAGAAAATAAGGGAAACAACTTATAGTGTATGAACAATTTTAAATTTTTGTTTACCTCATCAATTATTTTGTTGGTCGAATGCGCTTGTTTCTAAAAAATATTGCCAAAGAAACCTAAATTTACTTCGTGTGCTCGGAAAAATATTAGTTTCTCTTTCGATTTCGGAAATTATTGGAATTTTAAATTCTACTGTAAAAATGTGAGACATATTTAATAAAGTTGACTGATTTTTGTTTATAGCTATATTTTTATGTTTGAATACAAAACATACACTACATGTAGATTTTCAACAAAGTAATAAGTGTACAATGTATATACATTGAAAATGTCCATGTCTTGACAAATACGCAATCTACATGCTGCAGCATGAAATAAAATGCTATAAACTCCATTTTGCCATAACATATCCATTGATGTTTGCCTAGAAGCTCAAAAATTGTTTGTTTCGGCTGAAATTAGCGAACAGATTATGATACACTATTTTAAGTAAATATGATAAATAAGAAAAACCATGATAAGAAAATCGCTTTATTATTTGGATTATGGAGCTATTCGAAGAGTAGAACATGCTAATATTCATATTTCTGCATATCTAGAATATAGGAGTGTATCCAAATGGATCAATAAAGCATAAGTAAGAGTAATTCATTTCCGGATTAGTGTCGGAACGGTGAAATTCGAATACCCATATTTGGCTCCAATAAGGAAGTGAATGCCGTTTTATATCAAGGGATACACTCTTAGTTAATAATATTTGGAACATCATAATCACTATTTCGAAAAAAGATGGAATTTAGAAATGTAGTCGTAGTGTATCTAAAATACAGGATAGTGGGGTTCAAAATGTTCAAATGCGGACAAACATCTGGCCAAAATTACATTTGTCTAGAAATTTGCATAATTGTAATATTGAAGTATGGCAATGCTTTGCGTGCACATTACAGTGAAATCTTGATCTTGATAGCGAACCTGAAAAAGTGATCAAAATACGTAACAACGTTAACTCATATAACAAAGTATTATCTAAGTCTAAGATAATATTGGTTCTAATTCGAATTGATTGTTTTAATATGCAAGAAGTGTCATTTTTATACTAGTCGTTAACGACTGAACATTTAATAGTTCAGGATTTTTCCTATAATAATCTAAAAAAGTAGGGTAATATATTTATATGAAAAATCATAATAGGAAAATCATGCATTTTGGGATTAGACTTTTTTCTTTATTATATGCAAATATGGGTCCCACCGTATATCATACGAAATATGTCTAGAATTTATGGTAGAATTAAAAATACAATAATATAAATGGTGTTCTAGTTGAAACGTTTTGTAAAACTAAATTAGTAATTCTAGAATGATCTTGAGCCCGATTTGTAACAGTAACATAAAAGTATTTGAAGAATGTTTTGCAATAGTTGCAATATGCCCGGTGTACTGGCTGACGCCTTACATTGGAATGCATTATCTACTCCCCGGGTAGAAATTTAGGAGTACTGGAATTTCAAGTCTTGTCCAATCAAATGATTTTATTGTAAAATTTTGATGTGACGTATGTGTGTGTAGTAAATATCGTCTTGGTCCTGCATTTTTATTTTTTAATTCCGTTAATATTTGAGGTGACCAAGTAGATAATTATTACATTTTTGTTAAAGCCATTTCGAAGTTTGTAGACGATAATGAATAATAATTTTAAATGCCGAATAAAAGCAAAATTTATTTGTTACAATATTTTTAACATTTATTACTTTCGTACAAAAAATGGTATATTACGCCTTCGTCTAAAGTGCGTTTGAGCTTTCGAACGGTACTCATACTTGTATCAAAAACACGAACTACCTCGTGTGTTTAGGATGACAAATACGAACTTTTAGTGGAATTATTATTCTAAATAAATCAGGCTAGAAATTCCGACTGATTATATCGCAGGAAAATGTGACGCAAGAACATTTTAAAATTTCTGGATACCATTTTTAGGAGATTTTTATTCATATATTTAAAGACGATTGCAGCATTCCGTGTTAATATCATAATAGCTTTATATTTTTAAACGCAGCGGTGACTCGTTCAGTAAAAAGTTAGTTCTCCTTTACAAAACTTTCGCCTCTGTTCTTTAACTTCAGTTTAAATTCTTACTATTTTATCCATGTTTTTATTTGTAAGACTTATTTTTTCAAAGAAACAATTTTGAAAATACATTATCTAAAGGAATCTCTGTCACTTGTTAATGGATACCCGCCAGTACTAGTAGTCCTGCTTATAGATAGCAAATCGAATTATTGGTTTCCGAATGAAAAGTTTTAACGTCATTTTGATTTTCTGCTTTGTCTCAATAATGCAGCGTGCATTAAAATTCAGATTGCCATAGTCTTCAGTAAATTCCGGAAATTTTACATTTTTCGGAATTTACTGATGACCTTATTTATTTTGAAATATACTTGACTATACACTCCATTAAAAATGCCCAATAATATGTGTGTAACATAATGTTCTAAAGATATATTCATGATGTACCAGACGTATGCGCAAATAACGTGTGAAGATTTGCTATACATAGAGTAACTGACTCAATTGTTAGATTTTCCTTTGACTTCATATAGGCTGAAAATACTCGCTTTTCTAACAAGGGGATGGCATCCATATTACAGAAAAATGTTTAATCACTGAGATTGTTTCTCAACGGCTTTTCTAGGATTCTAGAAATTGTTCTTTGTAAATAATCATATTTTTTAGGCAAATAAGCGGTTTTGCAAGTTTTTTCATAGATACATTTTGTTGAAATTATGTTGATTAATAGTTTTCTTGTATAGTATTTCAATAGTGAAGCCATTATTCAAAATAATGTTGTTTTCAAGAGCAGATCTTAAATTATTCAATTTTTTATGGATTCTAATATATGATACACTTATTCATTATTATAACATTTGGTAAATAAATTTGTTAAAACCTACAACTTGTTTTATTAGTTCTCGATACGGTAGTTTCTGTTCCGATTGTAACGAAACGAATTTTCAACAAAATTTCGGACCAAAGATATTACCATAAAAGTAGATGTTTCCACCCAACGAGCGACAACGCCCTACGTCGGGGAGGGACCGAGCGTATAAATTCGTTCGCCTAGCCCAAAAGTAAGAACACAATCTCTACCATTACACCAGTAAGCAATTTTACGTCCGTCTCTCTAAGTTCTTATTCCAAATACAGTTAAATTCTGCTGGTTTAAGGAATAAAGTAAAGTTAATAATATTCTAAATCGAGCTAAAAGCATAAGTATCTTTATTTACGGTAGTAAATGGCAAATACTAAACTAAACGGCATTCGGGTTATGGAGTATTCGGTCTTAGGCTGGCCGCACACACACGTTACCAGATCAGGCTACCGAAGCCGCGTTCGTTTTTGTCATCTTTTTCCTCGATTTGCTCTGAAAATTTGACAGTCACGAGTTCTGTGTATTTAAAAAGAAAATCCACGTCACGTTCCTGTCAAAGTGTTAGAGCAAATCGAGAAAAAAGATGACAAAAACGAACGCGGCTCGAATCAGATTACCGGACCGTACAAACCTTGCATACCTGACGTTCCGTTTTAATTCGCATCAGATTAGTTCATCTCGTGTAGGTTAAAATGGATGACAACGGTGAGCTTTTGGCCATTGCATTCTCGCTTCAACTCACCGGCAGGTGATATTCCATGGCAGTATCAAAGATTGATGATCTAGTGAATTACTAACATGGGCGTAGAGAGGGGGGGGGGCAGGGGGGCCGTGCCCCCCCCCCCCCCTGGGAAATTTAACCGACTAATTTTTCAACATACCATTCATGTCATGCTATTGTTTTTTTAACGACTTTTGGGTCAAAATTGGGCGTGGCACCCTCAAAATTTTCCGCCTTCGGCGGCTTAAGCATGGCGCTCGCAGAACCGACGCAGGCCGGCCAGCACTGCAGGCATACGTTGCTATCTACGTTATTAAACGAGATGTCGTTCCGCGCTGTTCCGATTAAATGGGCGCTGCCTCGTTTAATAACCTAGATAGCAACTTGTGTCGGGCCGGTCTGTGCCGATTCTGTGGGCGTCCTGCTTTAGCCCCCCCCCACGGGCCCCACTGCGCCCTTATCCACGGTCCCCCCCCCCCCCCCCCCCCCTGGGAAAAATCCTGTCTACGCCCATGATCACTAATGCAATTTTAAATATAATAATAAATAACTTCCTAATAACTCAAGTGCATTAATTAAAATGATACATTAATAAAAGAAACTTAGGTACACTTTTTCTTTTTTGGGATGATTTAGTGGTTTCCAGTGGCGTAGCTAGAAATGTCGGCGCCGGGGGGGCAAACCTATCCGCTGGCGCCTAAAGCAAGCCTATATTTTGTGTAATATGCAAATGAATCAAAAAATAATACATCATAATATTAAACGTATATTTTTTATTTACAGGAATATAAAATACATAAACGGCAACCAACCAACAGGTACATACATATTTAAATATAAACGTAAACTAAAAATCTGTAACCTTAATTAATTAAACATTAAAGTCTTTCTTCCGTTTTAAATCGACGAAAATTGATCGGTTATTTGCTGAAATTAATTTTCTATGCTTAGTATTGCTATGCTTTTTTTTCAGTTCACTTGCAAAGGCGTTGCCTATACTACCCTAATGGGCACTGCAAGTAGGAAACGACGAGGAGGAAAGATACCGATGGACTCTTCTCTTAAAGATGTTTAGTCAACAGGGAGCAAATCGGTTGTTAAGGAGATCCAGATGCTCGTCACACGCCAAAAGAAAGAATTTTGGTAGAGGCTGGTTCTGGGTGTGCTCTGTTGAAGCATATGGATGAGAGCTTCTAGCTCGTCGTGTGGAACGAAAAAAGCTGGCACAGGAGGGAATCAGAGTTGTCAGTTCGGTCGAACACCTTCCGTCATAATATCGATAAAAAAAGGGAGAGATCACCCACCATACGGCTATGTTCCAAGGTGTGAAGGGAACAAGTGAGTGTTTCGTCGTTAATAAATTTAACAGCTCGTTTCTGGATGGAGTCTAAGAGCGATAGAAAGAGAACTCCAAATGTGAGAGCAATACTCCAGAGTAGGTCTGCGCTTATAGAGTGTGTGATGGGAGCTGAAGTATTTTTTGGCACGGAAAGTACACCCAGTGCTTAAGAGGCACACTTGAAACCTCCGACATGCTCATCCCATGAAAAGTTAGTGCTTGCGGTTATTCCAAGAAGCGAAAGATTGGAGGATGGAGAAAAGATTTCCCTCTCCATGATGATGTTAAGGTAGTTTCCCTTAGTTTTTCTCCGGGAGAAATGTGTTTAAGTCTCGATTGATTGAGTCAGCCTATTGTCTTCTTAGTTGTCCCAGAGTGGCCGATGATAATGGTTTGTCAGAAGAAAAGGATGAAACAAGACTGCTATCGTCTGCATAGTTGTAAATGGGGTTTTCAGTAAGCGTTAGCAAGTCATTTATGTGCAGCAGGATCAAAGTTGGAGACAAAACCGAACCCTGCGGAACACCAGCATTGATGGCAAATACCTCGGACGAGACACCATGGATAGCGACCTGAATACTCCTTTTATCAAAAAAAAAAAACTAGACAATAGGGTATGCAGAACCGGTGGAAAGCCATAAGCTGAGAGTTTGTCCAGGAGTGATTGGTGTCACACCCGGTCGAAGGCTTTGGAGATGTCAAGAACAACGACTCGAGACTCTCCGTGTTTTTTCCAAGGTTGAATTGCAGCTGTGTGTTACATTAGATCTCCGGTTGAGTGCTTCGCTCTAAATCCATACTGCCTATCAGATATTATGTTGTTCTGTTCAAGATCTCGGTGTTAATGACTTTTTCCATTACCTTGGCCGCTACTGGAGTTAAAAATATTGGACGGTAGTTACTGACAATATTTTTCTTTCCCTTCTTAGGTGCAGGTTACATTCTAGCGTGCTTCCAGAGGGCTGGGAAAATACCTCTATTGTAGCATAAGGTATATAGTTTGGTTAGAATAGGTGTCAGCTCCAGTGCGCACTATTTGAGAACAATGGGGGGAATTCCATCCAATCCAGCGGCCTTTGAGCAGTCATGACGACGAAGTAACCCTCTTATCTTGTTTTGCGTGAAAACGATTTCTGGCATTGTTGTGGCGATCCTAGGTAACATTGGTAGTCTTTCGTGGATAGAATTTCGTGCAAACCTTGAGGCAAACAAGTCTGCCCTTTTCCTTGCAGTCACTGCAACGGAATTGTCTTCACGCAATAGTGGTGGAAAACTTGAAGATGAAAAGTTTTTCCCGATGATCTTTGCAAATCCCCAAAATGATTTTGAGCCGTTCGGACAGTTCAAAAGCTTCTCGCGGACTCTCTGATCAAAATCAGCTTTGGATTGATCAGTAATTAGGTTGCAGTTAATTCGTGCATCCAGAAAAGCCGGCGCGAAATAACCGTAGCGTTGTTGCGCCATTTGCGATAAGTTTGGTTTTTCTTTGAAAACCGTCTGAGTACACCTTTTGTCAAACCATGATTTTCCAGGAGAAAAGCCTTTATTAGAGAAAGGGATTGAAGTCTCCATCCCAATGAGATTGACCTCTGTAATGGATTCAGAAATTACAGATAGATCGCTGGATTTAAAACAGACGTCCCTTCAGGGAATGACAAGAAAAAGTCATATTTATAATGCCACATTTTGCGAGGAAACGCTTTAGAGGACGGCGGAGTTGGACAGGTGGGCAAAGCTGATATAAGCATGTGATCAGAGTTAACCAGTAGTGTTATTCTATAAGAGTTTTTAGATGTTGTTAGGAACAAATCTAGTAGGTAAGCCTGAAGGTTTCCAATGTCTGGTATCCGTATTGGCTCGTCTACAAGTTGAGCCAGGCCATAGGTGATTGCAAAAGCCTCAGCTTCTCTGCCCACATCATCCTTTCGGGAAGAAAACTTTAGCCAAGGGATGTTGTGAACATTAAAGTCCCCTACGAATGCTATTTCAGCCTCTGGGTGGGTGGTTTGAGGTTTGTCGAACGTTAGTGAGTTGTTTATAATTTGGTTCATTTGGAGAAAGATAAAGGATGCAGATAAATTTAATAACATCCTTTAGTGACAGCTTGAGTCAAAGATCAACTATTTAGACTTGTCTGGCTAATGGTACTTCACAAATACGAAACTCTGAAAACACATACTTTTTTACGACCGAAATTATCGGAATTTTTGTCTTGAAGGCGCATGCCGTCTTACGCAGCGGTTTTACAAATTTGCATGTACCACATGCCGATACCGCCGCGCCGGGATATATCTTTTTATTCCGCGTAATACCTAAATAAATATTATAAATACCCTGACACAAAATGTATTAGTTGGGTAAAAAGTTTAATACATATTTTGGTCTTTGATCTTGGATTGTATTATAATTTAATTAATTTAAAAACTCAGTTAAGCTCATGAGCATTGTTAGCATTAGCATATTTATAAATTCGGAGCGGCGCCGAATTTCTCTTGGCGCCGTGGGGCCTTGCCCCCCCAGGCCCATCCGGTAGCTACGCCCAGTGGCGTATGTACCTGTTGGTTGGTTGCCGTTTATATATTTTATATTCATATTCCTGTAAATAAAAAAAAGCGTGTGCACTATGGGCGCATATCAGAAGTGAAACTTCTTAAACTTAAACGCCCCAGCCTCAAATTTGGTTAAAAAGTTTTTTTTTTTAAATATATCACCCAATTAACAAAAAGAGAAGGCTTAAATGAAAAAAAGCTATTCTTCATGAAAGTTTCGCTTATGTCTTGACAAGGTAATAGAGCAAACCCCATATTTTTATCTTGTAAACTAACAAAGATATCACAATGATTATGCGCCCTAGCCTTATACAGGGTGCGGCAAAAAGATAGGCATGATTTCAAATAGTCGTCACTCGGTTCGTGGAAGCGGCATCACTGTGCGCGCAGTCGCCGCAGGTAGATAATTTTGTGCCATTTTCAGTTATTGACATGGCTTGGACCGAAGCGCATCGCGCTTTCGCGGTCGAGGAGTTTATTAGAAATGGCGGATCTGTAATAGCGACGCAGCGTGCCTTCCCTAATCGATTCGATGTTGGTCGTCATGGTGCGGTTCCGGACGGAAGAACAATTCGTCTATGGGTTTTAAACTTTCGTGAAACAGGTTCTGTGCTTAAACGAAAATCTACTGGC
>JAEQML010058099.1:0-30871 GCA_016904865.1 Pissodes strobi
CTGGGAATAAACATGCAATGTAATGATTCACACTACACCCAGAGCAATGTCAGGAATATACCAATTCCTTGTTGGAGACAAGTCTTGAACCGCACCAAGCTCAATGGTCCATGTCCACAATGAAAACACAACGACAAGAGTGAGACTTCCGAAAACCTTCCACCGATAGTTTCGTCCTTTCGGGACTCATCAGAGGAACGTGTGGGCTTTCATCCACGAGAACCTGACTATCTTTTAATGGTATTGATACCCTGATGCACCTACCGGAAAGAAGACATTCATCAGCCGTCACTCGAACCGAAAATGCTCCATCGTCTGGACAAGCCCTGTGTTGGGCTGTATGTGAGAAGATTGGATCAGCAGAAATAACTACTCCGAGAGCTAATACCCCTACCGGCATTGAATTATACTGCTGATTCCGTTTTCTCTGAGGATAAACATGCAATGTAATGATTCACACTACTCCCAGAGCAATGTCAGGAATATACCAATTCCTGGTTGGAGATATGTTGAATCGCATCAAGCGCAATGCTCCATACCAACAAAGGCTTTTCAACCCGGCCTCAATAAATGCGAATAGCCCTCGATTTCAATTTCAAAATCAGTTTAACAAATTACCCTGTCAACCAATTAGGGTACAGCCTCGACCAGTAGTAGCACGACATTTCCCAATTTTTATAAGGACAAGCCTCTTACAAATCAAAACATAACATGGCCGAGATGCATACCGAATTTTCAAATAATTTACCATATATAAAAATTAAAAACCATCAATGAAATTACTTAAGGACACGGGTTGTTCTCAATCACAATTAGGTCTCGCTATTGCGCAAAAATATTAGGGATTCTGATTGGATACTGCCAGCTAAGGAAACACCTCCACACAATGAGATTATGCGAGACACCTCTATGCAGAGGCTGTGAACAAGAGGACGAAGCAGTAGAGCATCTGCTCTGCGATTGTGACGCTGTTTCGGAACTAAGAGTATCCATTTTGGGAGATCGATGGCCGACCATGGCTTTTCTCAGAACAGCCTCCTCGGGTAACATCGCCTCCTATGTTACAACACTAGGCTGGGCGATGGCCTAGATGGGACCTAGGGAGGACGCACAGGAGGTCCAATGGGGCCTAAGTGCCGTGGTCTTTCAAGGTCACCCTCTCACCATTTCCAGATTCCACATTCCAGACGTCCCGCTATTGCGCAAAAATATTTTGCCGAAAAGATATTTACGTCCCCCACAAAAATAAGAACAGGTATAGATGAAACATTAGTTCAATTTAAAGCACGTATTCCAGCATCTTCTGAGCTAAAATCTAATAAAAACATACTTTTTGCTCTTTTTGATTTCCATCCGTATTTCGATGGTATACTAACCACTCTTCCCATACTGGATTCGCATTCGAGGAATGTAGGGTATACAATTTCTATTAATTCTTATGCAGTTATCGCAGCCCAGGTTCCGGTATCTATTATCAATGGCGACATCATAATACCTGAATGATACGTATTAAGTCTGTATTTCCCAGAAACCTTAACAACTGCAAAACAAAGTCTTGCAAAAACCGAAACATTTAATTTTACCGATGAAAATGTAACTATAAACCTTAAGGAAGCTTTAAATGTTATTCCTTTCCCGGGCGCGAAAAAGATAGCTTTGAATTTTATCATATTAAGTATTTGTTACCTAACACCATTTTTAATAAAGATATTCAAAACCTAATACGTGTCAAACATTTAAATTCTGAAGACCGTAATTCATAAACTAAACTTTGTCGAAAATTTTCTGACATTTTTTATAAAGAAGGCGGGAAACTAAGTTTTACAAACTAAGTAAAACACGATATAAAATCCATGGACGAAACTCCAATTTTTAGTCCTCCATAAGGAAAGCAAATGAATATAATGTTAGAAGACGGTATTATTAGACCCAGTCAAAGTCCATGGTCTAGCCCTATTTGGATCGTGCCCAATTAGCTAGACGCTAGTGGCAAACCAAAATGGCGTACCGTCACCGATTTTAGGAAAGTGAACGAAAAAACTATAGAGGACCGATATCCCCTTCCAAATATTACGGATATTTTGGATAAATTAGGCCGCTGCCAATTTTCCCCGCTTTAGATCATGCCGCAGGCTTTCATTAAATAGATATGAACCCGAAGTTAATTCCAAAAAGCGCGTTTAACGTCGAAAATTGCCATTATGAGTACTGCGATTTGGGCGGAAAAAAGCGCCCTCGACGTTCCAGCGGGTTATGGATAATATTTTAAAAGGCCTACAAGGGACAAATTGTCTAGTTTACATGGACGATATTATATTTTTTCCGTAAGTCTAGAGGAACACATAAAACATTTAAAACTAGTCTTTAAACGTCTAAGAGAAGCGCGATTCAAAGTACAGTTAGATAAATCCGAATTCCTTCGGAAGGAGGTGGAATTTTTAGGGCACGTTATCACGCCCGATGGAATTAGGCCAAACCCGAAAAAAATAGATGCAGTTGAAAAATTCTCAATTCCGAAAACTGCTAAAGAGATTAAGTCATTCTTGGGACTTTTGGTATTATAGGCGTTTTATACGTTTTGAAAACTAACCAAACCTTTTACAAAATGCTTGAAAAAAGGCGAAACTATCGAGCATACATCTGAATTCATCGAAACATTTGAACTAAGTATGTAAAAATATCCTCTGTAACAACGACCCAATCAATGCTTCAATATCCGGACTTCGAAAAACCCTTTCTTTTGACAACATATGCCTCTACCTTTGCAGTCGGTGCTGTTTTAAGTCATTGTAAGATAGGTAATGGCCTTCCCGTGGGATACGCGTCCCGTACCCTAAACCCAGCATAAGTTAATTACAGTATCATAGAGAAAGAGTTATTGGCAGTAGTATGAGCCACCAAATATTTCAGGCCATATTTATTTGTGAGAAAATTCACAATAATAACGGACCATAAATCAGTATAATGGTTATTCAATTTAAAAGAACCAAGTTCGCGCTTGGTAAGATGGCGACAAAAACTCGGGGAGTATGATTATGATATTGTATATAAGAAGGGAAAGCAGAACACGAGCGCTGACGCCTTATCAAGAATTGATATAAATATGATGGAAAATGAGTCAGTTGTTGGAAACCTCGAAGATGTCGACAAGGATATTACTAAAACGGAGTTTTATCCACAATACCGGAACAGAATTATTGGTGAATACATACGATAATCAAAAAATTATAAATTTTAAAAATATAATTTCGTATTATCAAATTTGTGGTCTCCAAGTAAGCTTTTCTAATATTAAGATTATATTCGCTATACATTTTCCAATCTTACCTAATGAGGTTTTCGATACTTTTCATCTCATACCAATTCCTTTGAACGAATCGATCATAATTCCGAATTATTCCTACCTAATACTGGGCTTAAATCAAATCCAAGAAGAATAAGAGGAGTGCCCGCAAATCGAAGATTTCTACATATGCCAAAATCGATTAAAAACTCTGTTTACAAATTGCATCGTCTCCATGATCCGGTAGGCTGAAAACCAGAACTGCTACGCGGAAAAGGTTCAGTTACAACGCTCAATAGTAAACGCCATCACCAGCAAACACATACTAATTATACCTGCGGAGGAACAATTAAAAGTCAAGAACAATAAAAATGTGAAGCAAATGGAGGGTACGTCCTTGTTTCCACGCCAAAAATGGTTGAGTTGCCAAATAAAAAGAACTTCATGCGAACTTATAAATATACCTAATTATTGTATTATATTCATTCTTTTTGTATTCTCGAACTTGTAAAATAAATGTTTTTAAAAACACAGTCTCTGCTAACTCAACTATAGAATATTGGTAAAGACTAAAATACGCTCTTGGGAATGTTATTTTTATTAGGGAATAAGAAAATATATGATTCTTATAATGGTCCTCCTATATTAGTAACAGAAAAATAGAAAGGCAAAATTTACTGCATTGAACTGAGACCTAAACTGTGTCAAAATAAAAAACACACGGGAGTTGAACAAATTCGGTTCATCTGCAGTCGAACCTCAATAGCAACTACGAGCCCGTTAGTGTTCAACCAACTGGAAACCGAATTAACATAATTTCCAAGCAGGATTTATATAGAACTTTTCGTTTGGAAAGACCAAAGCAAATGATAATAATAATGTATTCTTACACAAACAAAGCCATTTGCTAATGATGTCGAGAATATTTCTATCATCTTCAAAAGTATAGTTATTCGTGAGAATATGGCATGTGCTCCGTAAGAAGATGGTGTAATTATAGGGGTAGTAATAAAAGTGCAAAGGAACGCTTCTCTTTTATCAATTAATTAATATCAGTGGTGTAGCGGAAAACTATTTTTATAAAAGAAAATATAATTACAAATTTTGGCTATGGCTGATTTTTTAAAAAGCAGTGTTCGCATGATTTACCTTTAACCATATTTAATATTGGACTGTAAGTAATTATTTTTACTTTTGAAATCTAATGTGAAGTGTTCGCGTAGGCGTGCTGGTTTTTTGTCAAGGATATGCAACAGCTACAAACTTCCATTTTTTAACGTTCCCACAAAAATTTTGCGATTGAGGAAACAAAAATGTTTAAAAGGTAATAAAGTATGTTAGCTTAAATTATAAAGATTATTCTGGCACGGGCGGTTTCTGCATGTGCAGGGCAGAAACGTGAGGATTGTTGCGGGCATTGGCGGGCAACAGCCGCAACACCAGCCACAACAGCAACAACCACAGCATCCACAACAACCACAGCAGCCACAACAACAGCCCCAACTTCCATAACCACCTCATGAGCCTCATAGGCCAAATGTTAGGCGTCAAATAAGATTTGATGAGGTGGTTGTTCAGGAGAACCGTGTCAGTACAACCGCCCCGGAACCTGGAGTTGATGAGGACTCCAATATGGATTGGTGGGATGCTGAAACAGTTTGGTGGCAGCCTCGGCCGATCCCAGGAGATGAAATATCGACAACTGCCCTCGAACTATAGGTATCCCAGAACATTTAGTGCCCCCCCAAAACAGTTAGTGCCCCCCCTCCCCAAAACACTTAGTCCCCCCCCCCCCCCCCCAAAAGATTTAGTACCAGTAAGGACAATATTAGGATAATTTTTAATGACAATTGATTAGTGCCAATATAGAGACGATAGTAGGATTAATATTTAATTAAATTAGTGCATAAGTAAGTACACAATATGGTAAATTTTAAGTTAATAAATTATTTTCGTCAAAATTTTCAAGTAATTTACTTATTAAACAACGTTCTATTTGAAAACTATTTTTTAACATTCACAAAATGGTCAAATTTTAGCTAATAAGTTGTATTTAAATTTTCAAGTAATCTACTTATTAAACAACGTTCTATTAAAAAACTCATTACTTAACTAGGACTATTCTTTTATTAAATTAGTATATAAGCAAGCAAAGAAAATAAATATTTTTTCTTTAAAAACTATTTAAAATTCATATGTTAATTTTTTATCATCAATCAATATAATATCAATTTTTTTATTTCTTTGAAATATTATACAAAATGTGCATATAGTAAACAATATTTGACATACTAGTATTATTTTATTAAATCACCAAATAAGCAAATAACGTAGCTTTTTTCGTTAATAAATGATTTAAGATTCATTCGTTAATTTTTTATCAATCAATATGAGATATTCAAATCTTGTATCTATTTGAATTATTAAACCAATTGTGCATATCGTAAGCAGTAATTAACATATTCACTAGTAGATAGTTACTTTTTATAGTTAATGCAAAAAATATTCAAATAGCTTTATCTAATATGTTAATATAGAAACATAATCGTTCACATTCAAAAAGTTAGATTGCCTTTAATGGAAAACTAAAAAATATTAAATTATTCTGTGAATTTTTTTTATTATTTTTCAAATAATTACTATAACATTTTAAATAAGAGTTAAATGGAATTCAAAATTTGTAGTAATTTTTTATTGTTAATACAAAAATGGAAAAATAGCTTTATGTATTACGGTACTATAGGAATATGACTGTTCTTCTATTTGAAGTATTGAACCAAATATGCATATCGTAAGCAATAACTAACATATTCACTAGTAAGTAAAGTAGGTAAATAAAAGATTTAAATTATTCTGTGAAATTTTATTGTTGTTTTTCAAAGAACTACTATAACATTTTAATTAGTAGTTAAATGGAATTCAAAATTTGTAAAGTAATTTTTTTTATAATTAATACAATAAAGATTAAAATAGCTTTATCTAATACGGTACTAAAAGATTTAAATTATTTTTTGAAATTTTATTATTGTTTTTCAAATAACTACTATAACATTTTAATTAGCAGTTAAATGGAATTCAAAATTTGTAAAGTTATTTTTTTTATAATTAATACAATAAAGATTAAAATAATTTTATCTAATACGGTACTATCGGAATATGAGTGTTCTTCTATTTGTTTGAAGTATTAAACCAAATGTGCATATCGTAAGCAGTACTTAACATATTCACTAGTAGGTAGTTACTTTGTATAGTTAATGCAAAAAAAGATTCAAATAACTTGATGTAACATGTTAATATAGAAATACGTTCATATTCAATTTTGTTTTTGTAAGTTAGCTTGTCTTTGATGAATAAATAAAAAATATATTTAAGTTCTGCCAAATTTTATTGTTGTTTTTCAAATAACTACTATAACATTTTTAAAACAGTAGTTAAATGGAATTACAAATTTGTAAAGTTAGTTATTTTTTTATGGTTAATACAAAAAAGATTAAAATAGCATTATCTAATACGTTACTATAGGAAATGAGTGTTTGCATCAAGCTCAAAACCTCCGTTAGTAACATTGCAATATACACATGCGTTTGATATGGTTATGTGGTACACTGATCTTGAACAAATTACACACTTCAAGTCGTTGGTTGAATATTCCATTTTCCTTTTATGGTGGGTATTAACATGTTTGTGAATAGTAGAATTTAAAAAAAAAATTACATGAAGCGCAAAACAAAAATAACACAATATGTGCTCTTTTCTATCAGGAAATATTTTTTACAATTATATAGCTCTGCGTTATGCAAAACACTCGATCAACAAAGTTAACCTCATTAAAGTTTTCCAAAAATACGACATTTCCATCTGCATATTCATCTTCTGCATCCATTTCAAGTTCGTCTGGATTGGATGGTTCTGTTTGAGTTTCCATGAAATTATTGATATCATGTTTACCAATATATTGAACTCTTTCAATGTCTATTGGGCAAAAATTTATTGGCAAAATTTAGAATTTCCATAACTCTGTCCAAGTTTTGTGGATCAATTTCCACAATTACTTTCATTTTATATTGGTTCAATTTTAAGACCTTCTTTAATTATGAAGGTATTTTTTTACATCTAATAAAGATGTATTCAAATATGCACTCGAAACTTCTTCCTTGCTTTCTTCGAAAATTATTGTATCAAAGTCTCTTCTACAAACTGCATAATTTCCCTTTTTGACTGTCCACTCTGCCAAACACTGAAAGCAGCACTTATGGTTGCAAGACTTAGGAACACAAATTTCAGCCTTTTCCATTAATTCGAAGCAAATATAACACTCATTTTCTATACCTTGTTTTTCTGCACACTGGTCTTCTATTGGATTTTTCTTTTCTACTTTAAGCTTTTTCACCACTTGCTTTTTAGATCTACTCTTTCTTTTTCTGGTATTAACCATAATATTATAACTTTACAAATTTTGAGTTAAAGTTGAGAACCCTAAGCTGCTAGTTTTATAATAAGAGTTTTAAGTGGGGAATAAAAGCTGAAGGTTACATACTAAATGTATCGAGGTTATACAAAAAGCAAGACCTTATTTCATGGTTGGGGCCTCCTCTGTAGGCGGAGTGTACAAAAAGCAACACCTTATTTCATGGTTGGACTCTCCTCAGTAGGTGGAGTGTTGACCGCTCGATATCCGAAGCGTAATTCAGGTTGCATGAACCGAAGCGCAATTCAACAAGGTTACATGATAGGGTGAAACAACGCTCAGGCTTATGTCTGTATCTTAATAGTAGAAAAAGAGAGGAAATATATTAAGATTCTACAGGAAGGCACAAACTTATTTCATGAGGAGAGAGACTCCATAGTAATTCAAAGAGAGTGAGTCCTCAGGGAGGAGTAAATTACCTCCTCCGTGAGGACTCGCTCTCTTTAACACACTACTAATATGCTTTAATTTTTTTTTTAATGTATATATTGTCAACTGCCATGTCCATTAAGATAAAATATGAAAGTCTGAACTTAACCTTGAAACTCAATTATAAATTGTTATTAGTTAAAGTATAAACTGTTATGATTAACCTCGTTGACAATAATTCAACACAATACTCGAATTAGAGGTCAGAGTTTGGTATAAAAAGCCGCGCAGCAGCCCATACCGGCAGACTTTGGTCTCCAGTGCGAATTACCGAAAGGGAAAAGCCCCTCTGGAAAACCAAAGCTCTCACTTTAAAAACGACCTATTTGTGCGAATTACCAAAAGGGAAAAGCCCCTCTGACAGGCAACTACCATCTCTCTAACGGAGACCTGTCAGTGCGAATTACAGAAAGGGAAAAGACCTAATTTCTCGATAAACCATTAGTGAAACTATCAAGTGAAAATCCTCAAAGGTACCAAGAAGACCAAGCATCACACAGCGGCACGGATACTTAAGTAAGAAAAGAGAAGAAAACTACATCTTCAAGACAGTTGGACCATAAGAAGAGTAAGAAAAATCAGTACATGCATAGAATGGACCAATGGACCAAGCCATCACCAAGTAATAATCAGAAAGAAGACAGAGAGGTCAATAATGAAGCAAAGCAATTTCAGTTAATTATGCGAGAGACAATTAGACGCAATGACAATATATAAGAAAGAGAATAACCAACAAAAAATTAAGAGTAGTGCCATTATGGACAAAAAAGGGGCGTACAGTTAAAACAACTACTAGCAATTTTTGGCGAAGAAAGTTGCGTGAAATTAAAATTTTAAACACGCGCAACAAGGACAAATACCTTAGATAATAGAGACAATAATAGTTAGGCAAGGGAACAAGCAAATAGAAAATAAAGAAGAAGAAAATAGAAGAAGTTTTTAAGAAGTAGGAAATAAAGGAGAAACTAACAAATGAGTATATACAGGGCGTATAAAGAATTTTGAACCCAACTGTCTCAGATAAATACCTTACAGGGAAAATCACAAGCCATACACTTGGAAGGCAAAATATACCAAGAACTAAGAGATGAAATTAGAGTTTCATAAAAAGTATATATAAATAGACAATATACGAGGAAATATTAAACTAGTATTAAAGATGGATATCGCCAAATATAGAGAAAGTCATACAATACTATTATCTAAGGTACTACTCTCACAGAAACTAAGTAAAAACAAAAAAAGAATAATAATAATAAGTAAGCAGAAAATAAGTAAGAAGTAACCTAAAGAGGATTCAGAGGACACAGCGGATGATAATACGGAAGATACGGATATGCAGTTAGTTATACAAGAGGCAGGAAAAGAAAAATGTAAGAAGGATAATGGGCAACAAAACAATAATGAAGTTAAGAGTAGCACAAATATAGATGAGAAAAAGGAGGGTGACTTCGAAAGAAGACTGTTAGAGCACACAGAGATATATTAGAAAGATGGAACTAGAATTTGGAACGCAAGTGTTAATGACAACTGTCTAAGTTACTAAAAAAAGTCATAATAAAAACATGCAGGCGTCCAAATAGATGATACAGAAGGTTGATATAGAGAAAAACTAAACTAGAAAAGTTTAGTATATACAGGTCATATATGGAGAATTTTAAAGTTTAAATGGAGAAATAAAACTTTAGCAAAGTTATAATGTTGAACGCAATTGTTTTCGATTAATACCGTACAGGGAAAGTCATAGTAGAACATGTGAGCGTTCCAAGTGAGGAGAAACTAGGAGAAATAAGTGAAAATAAGGTTAAGGAGAAACTAAGTATTAAGACATGTGAAAGTATCATGTAAAGTTAAACGGACTTAAGCAGTGAAGAATATCTTACCGAGAAAATCACAACACTTAAGGGCCACGGAACATAGAAAATTTAGAATATGTACATAAAAATCAGCTGATATGTTAAGAAGTATACTAGTAAAAATGGGATATAAATAGTGTAAAATAATGCATAGGATAGATAATACATAAAGGCCTAATACATATAGGATATAAGATATATATATATATAGTGTAAAATAATTTGTATGACAGACAATACACATAGACGTAATATATTATAGAATAGTGAATATGATTCAAAAAGTACATCATAGACATATAATATACATACCAAGACTCTATATGGAGCCAGTACAAGGAAGGATCCGGTGAGAAGAGAACCATATGTAAGACAAGGAAGGCAGCGTCACGATGTCCAGAGAAAAAGGGACCTAGAAAGAAAAAATGTTTAAAAAAATGCAGTGAATGAAATAAAGGCACGACACGCCGTCCACACAAAACGTGCATATAGTAAAATTAACACCCACATAGGGGACAACTAAAAAGTATAATAATATAATAATAATAATGGAAAAATAGAAAGATACACAAGGAGGAAATACTCTTCTTAAAATCAATTTCTTGGAGATCTTACAGGTCAGTTAGAGACAAGAAGAAGATGCCTAGATAGAGAAAAAAAACTAATGCAAAATTTTAAAAAACATGGAAGGAATATCAGCAGGGTTAGAAATGGAAATAGATGATTTAATGGACAATTATGAGATAACTCACCTAAAGGACACTGCAAGATCCAAACGGACCATCTCCCTATCATTTATCGCCGATGGATTGAACTGGTGTTGCGGGGTAGCAACACAACGAAAGCTAGATTGATTATAGTCGAAATAAGATAGCAATTCATCCAAACATGTCCAGCAGAGTACGACAGCAGCCCTAAAAATAACAGAGGAGAGAAAAGAAAAAGTACCAACAAATGAGAAAAATAATCAATGGAAATTATTTGATTTAGGTTCATATCCCTTCACCTGGGAAACCCAAACGTGTGTAGTTGAACATCACCCTGTATCTAGCAGTAGCTGAAAAAATACTGATAATTATAATAACAATCATGTAACAAGGCAAATTACAGGGACAGATTTACATTTATGCCATCCATATGAAATTTAACACTGCTACCTACCCAGACTTTTAGGATATCCTACAATGACCAGCATTTACCACAAAACCATTTCACGAAGTCTCGGTGGAAGACCTGAAAGCTCACAGATACCATAGGGCTCACTGGTACCTCAGATGTCATCGGTCCTCACTAATGGTCATCACTGAGATTGGGGATGATGAATATATTGTTACGCATCCTGAAGAGGGCATGGGAATAATCTGTATGGAACTGATCACTCCGAAACAAAGCAATAAAACGTCAGCTCTAGGAGCACTAAAAATATTCCCATGTCCATCCCATGTCATTGTAACCTACAAATTAAAAAGATATTAATCATTCTAAACCGATTTTCATGCAAAAAGAAAAAGGATACATTATCGTTGTATCAGCAGCATGGACAAAATTAAAATCATTCCATCTACAGCCATCGACATTCAGTAATTGAACCACAACTGAACGTTACCTATACCACACCTTAACCTAATTTCAAATAACGAATTGCTACAAACCATAACTTCAGAAATCAGGCAACGCCATCATATAATTATAAATAGACAAACGAAAGTCATAGTATCATGGTTATATGAAACACTATACTATGATTTACAGTAATATACATATAATTTTACAAAATCACTCCAATGATACAAATATTTAGCAACACTGTACATGCCAAAAACACAAGAAATATAATCGTGCAAGACATTCTTTTTATACTAACATGCAGTCCATTTTACTATTTTTAACGTATCTATTATTTAAATTATATAGGTACTTACGCAATAGGACTAGTTCCAGCAGCACAAACCACCCCCCTAAACAACAAGATCAATACACTTTAAGAATAAAAAATCAGAATTCAGACAGCAGCCTAAATTACATATTTCAAAAGATTGCAGTAGTCGACCCGAGCAACGAAACATCAGCATGACCTGCATATAATTTCGTCGACTATGCACAGTAGTATAAATAAGTATCGTAGCATATTATAAATATACTTAGAAATATTAGCTTAGCTGTAATTAAATAATTATCGTAATAGATAGGCTAAAATACGAATAGATATAGGACTGCCAGATATACATATAAATAATCAAAATAATTATTTTTAATCCTTTATACGAGGGCTTTACAATAATTTATAAATAAGAATCTGGAATATAGTGAAAAGTTGGTAAAAATAACCCAAATCTAATAAATAAAAATAATAAAAACGGAAACTTCTTAAAGGTTTATTGTAACTAATAATAAATATAAATGGTGGGCCTCCTGAACCTGACCACAACGGTCATAAATATTACATGTCCGGGCACCACCCCGTCAAACTAATCAGCCGCATGGCCAACCTTTCTCAAGAACGGTCTAGAAAGCAAAATATTTATAAACCACAAAACAAGAAATAAAGACTAAGGGCTCTCAAAAATAAATAAATAAAAACTTACAGAGTTCGCGCCTCATAATATTAGGACGATAACTTTTTATAATAAACTAATTAGTTATTACTTAGTAATTAAAACAAATTTTCTCTCTTGTTTACATATGAGCAAAAACGCACTGGGCCAACCAATGTACCGATTGGACGACACCCCAGAAATGGTACCAAGTGAACAAAACTGAACCAAGACACAAAGTGGACAACAAGTAAAGCAAATGGACAAACTGATGCAACCAGCCAGAAAGTCTTGGGTCGAGCAGGGACCAGTACGGACTGGTTGTGACAGTGAAAAAGTGTTACTATAAGGTTGAGTGCAAAATGTAAAAAAAATATATATAAATATATGTAGTAACGGAATGGCATATCTGGTAATAAAATCCGGGGACCGTTGTTTTCAAAGGGGAGGGCATGTGTCAATTGTCATGTCCATTAGCATAGAATCAGACAGGGGAAAGTTTGAACTTAACCTTGAAACTCAATTATAAATAGTTATTAGTTAAAGTATAAACTGTTATGATTAACCTTGTTGACAATTCAATGCAATACTCAAATTAGAGGTCAGAGGTTGGTATAAAAAGCCCCGCAGCCGTCCATACCGGCAGACTTTGGTCTCCAGTGGGAATTACCGAAAGGGAAAAGCCCATCTGGAAAACCAAAGCTCTCACTTTAAAAAAGACCTGTCAGTGCGAATAACCGAAAAGGAAAAGCCCCTCTGGCAGCAACTACCATCTCTTTAACGAAGACCTGTTAGTGCGAATTACCGAAATGGAAAGGCCCCTCTGACAGGCAGCTACTCTTGGAAAGTGAATCTCTTAACGCAGTAGGCGAAGTGCTGATTAAAATAAATTAACATAATTAAAAGCAAACTACCTATAACGCCCTTTTTTTGCTATTCGCTGTTAATACATTTTGTGCAGAGTAACCCCTGGGACTTACGAGATATACATTCCTGGATATTCTGGTAATACTCACCACCTTATACTTAACCTGGAATTAATAAATGGCAATCTTGTTTTGATCGAGTATTTCTATCCATCTCTCCCAATTACCTATCTGAGCTACGGAACCTGAAAGAGCACAGCGCAACTACTGCAACAAACTCAGTTCCATAGGCGACAAGTGGTAGGGGCGAATAAATATGACAATATCTTATCCCACTCAACGAGCGGTGCATGTTCGGAGATGACGGTGGACTATGGACTTCCAGCCCTGTAGGTTGCAGAGCGAAGCAGTCCTCCAGAAAGAGGAGTTCCGTAATAACGACGTCTAGGTGTTCGGAAATGAATCGTATGTTGATGACCAGATTCTGTCTGAGGGGTGTTTCTGTTTGGGTTAGCTTGGGTTATGGGGAATCATAAGCGCCAGCTCATTCGGACATCTTCCGTAGTAGTATCGATAATAAAGAGATAAGTTCGCCACCTTTCCTCAATGTTCAAGGCTATCAAGATCTTTAGCCAACTCTGGGTCATCCAGAAGACGGACTGCTCTCCTCTATATGGAGTCCAATGTCTTTAGTAAGTGTTTGAGTGTCGAGCTTCACACATGGGAACAATATTCCAGAGATGGTCTTATATGGGTCTTATAGAGCAGTAAGAACTGATATGGTGTATAAAACTTTTTTGCTTTATAGGGTGCTGCTAGCTTTTGTGCTGCTGCCTTGGCAATTTTCGTGACGTGGTTACGCGAAGACATGTTGTTTTCTACGTTGACGCAAGCTTATGCGATAAAAATCATGTATAAAAATCATTTGTATGCTCTTAAACCGTTAAAAAAAAATATTTTAAAAACTAAGGGCTTCTTCGTTGTAAAAGAAGGATTTTAATTTTTTAATTTGATGATCCAAATATTGTTTTTTTTTGCAACGGTTAATTCAAGAGTCTCACAAGCAAAATGAATGTAAATTGGACGACAGAAACGCGTTGATGAAGGCCCGCAATTTTGCCAAACAAGTATTTCAGAGTTATCGCTATTTTAAAAAATTAATCTAATTAGAACAAATCTAGTAAAAAAAAATAGAAGCATCAGTGCAGCTGTTGCTCCAAACCCCTTGCTTATATTCTAACTATCCCGAGGTACCATCAAAGCCATATTGACAAATTAAAACTAAATTATAAATGTTATCTGTTGATTCAGCCAAAGTATTTATTACCTCTTTTTGTAATGACATCAGTCTTGCAACAGTATGGTGCAATAATGATTCTACCGAAATATCTGCTTCAGTTTCACGCGTTTCTGACGTCCAATTAACATTTATTTTGCTCGTGAGACTCTTGAATTAACCGTTGCAAAAAAAAAAACAATATTTGGATCATCAAACTAAATGTTTAAACCCCTTTTTTACAACAAAGGAGCCCATAATTTTAAAAATAATTTTTTAAACGGTTTAAGAGTATACAAATGATTTTTATACATAATTTTTATCGTTAGAGGCACACCGTTGATGTGCTACCGCGGAGACTGAACCTTCTCATCGTATAGTGCTGGCAGGC
The DNA here is from genome assembly GCA_016904865.1 of Pissodes strobi. Taxonomy (NCBI): domain Eukaryota; kingdom Metazoa; phylum Arthropoda; class Insecta; order Coleoptera; family Curculionidae; genus Pissodes; species Pissodes strobi. Next base: position 15,104 of record JAEQML010058099.1, read on the forward strand.
TCGTCTAACTGGTGAGAGCAGGTTGATTACGGGGAGTGACGCCCCCGCCATTCCATGCCATGGGATGTGGCCCATCAAATCCCATCGTCCACCCCCAGGCTGGAGGTTTGTTGGGTCACTCCCCAGTGATCAGCTCCAGACTTTCAAAGTACAAAGTCTGGAGCTGATCACTGGGGAGTGACCCAACAAACCTTATTCTTACCCCTGTCAGACTAGGGACCGCCGAAGGAATTAGTCTGACGCCGATGCTTCTAGTGGAAGCGGCCCTAGGTGGTAGATGCTACGCCTACTCGCATCGTCCGGTGAAAGACCACCCTACCATAACTGGTAAGCGCTAAGTGGTTTTTCCGAATCACCTTCCGCTTCCGCGCTTGTGGTTCCGGGTTCCACAGTTGATGGAAGACATAGACATGATGGTGCTTCCATGATCAAAATATTCCGGAAGTGAACTCCCCGGCCATTCAGATCTCCGGGCGCTGGGTGGCCCTGGAGGCCCTTCATTCCGCATTTCACAGACAACAAAGACACCGAACCAATTTAGAATAAATTTCTGCAACATAAGAGGTCTAAATACAAACATAAATTCGGTACACCAACATCTACAAGCAAATAGACCACACATACTAGTCCTTACAGAAACACAAGTATGTTCTACAACAACAACAGAAAACTACCCATATCCTGGTTACGACTTATACGCCCGATTTAGACATAAGTTGGGAATATGCCGTTTTGTCCGAAGCGACCTTTCATGTCACCGCGAGGAAACACTCGAACCGAACAACCTTGACGTCATGTGGCTCAAGTTCACCGCCAAGGGAGTAACCAAGTTTATATGTTGTCTCTATCGCCCTCCGAGCGATAGAGCCTACCAAAGCTTTTTTACAACACTAGCTACCACTTTTGACTCAATACAGGTAGATCACCCCAATTCAGAAATAATCGTTCTGGGAGACTTCAATGCCCACAACACCAACTGGCTCAAACATCACAACAAGACCGACAACGAGGGTAAAGAAGCTGAAGCATTTGCCATCAGCTGCGAGCTTACTCAACTTGTAAAAGAACCAACTCGAATCTCGAAAAAGGGCGAATTCGCCGGCCTTTTGGATCTTTTCCTAACCACCAATCCTGACCAGTACACAGTTACAGTTGGTCCGCCATTAGGTACTTCCGACTAGAAACGTATTACAACGGTTTGTGAATTGCCACTTCTACAGAAGAATCCACATTTGCCTCGCAAAATCTGGCATTACAATTCTGCAAACTGAGACGATCTAAGGGAGTTCGACCTAGATTTTCCTTGGCTCGACGTCTGCTTTGGCACTAACGACCCGTCAGTCTGCTACGAAGAGATTACGCAAGTAATCTCCTCAGGAATGGAAGCATACATCCCAAATTCCAACAAATTACCGTTAAAAGTAAAGCCCTGGTTCGACAGAAGATGCGAAAGAGCTGTTATGTAGGTAGGAAACAGCAAGCCTACAAATACTGGCAGCAAAATCAGACCGCTGAAAATTGTAATCATTTTGTCGAGGCGAGAAACGAATGCAAACGTGTGATCGACGAAACTAAGGACAAACACAATCAAAGAAGCAGGAATAAACTTTTGTAATTCCCAGTGGCTCCTGGAATTTTTGGTCGGTAGCATAAGGCAGTAAGTAAAAACTTGTCTTTGACAGACAAACGCGGCATCAGGGCGATTACAGCCAAGGAAAAAGCAAACATGCTTGCCAAAATGCTTCCATCGCACTCTACCTTAGACGTCCCCCAAGGCAAGGCTCTCCCCACCATATCTAACATCAACACTACCATGGCAGTTAGTCAAGTTTCATCATCGTGATATTCGTAAAATCCTTAAAGAACTATATACGCAAAAGACATCAGGATCGGACGGAATACCTGCCATCGTGTTAAGGAACTGCGCCAAAGAACTAACACCTGTTTTTTCCAGGCTTTTTTCTCTGTCTTACGGAAAAGGGATTTACCCATCCTCTTGAAAAGTATTTTGTTGCAACCTGCTCCAGTAAAAGGCAAGAAAACCACGCCCCCAAACTATCGCCCAATTGCCTTGCTTCCATTAACCTCCAATGTCATGGAACGTGTAGTCAATCAGCAACTACTAAAGTACCTCGAGAATAACAGAATAATTAGCGATAATCAATACGGCTTTTGCAAAGAGAGTTTGACAGGAGATATATTGGCCTATGTCACTCATATATGGAGTAGGGCAATTGAGGAGAGCCTCGAGCGACTGCGTTGGATATTTCAAAGGCATTCGACAGAGTTTGGTATGACGGACTGCTCAACAAACTGCAGTCCTTCCTATTGCCAGCCTCTCTCTGCAGCTGGCTTGCCAGTTTCCTTAAGAACCTATCTCTGCACGTTGCAGTTGATGGACACATCTCAGACACATTCACCATTAACGCGGGCGTGCCTCAGGACGCAATAGTTTCATCAACTCTGTTCCTCATCTATATTAATGAGCTGCTGAACGAAACGAATAATCCTGTTTACAGTTTTGCAGATGACAGTACCCTTATCTCCCAATTTAGATCAGAAAAACCTTTACCAGCGACTGAGACTTATCATCGCAGACAGGAGCAGATTACAGCAATTAATCAAGACCTGGAGAAAGTTCAAACTTGGAGCGACAGAAATTTGGTGCAGTTCAATGCAAAAGACATAAGCAGCCACGTTTAGGAAGAGGGCAAATACGGCGGGCCCTGACATCATTATGGCAGGCTCGACCATTCCTTTATCCTCGTCAATCGAACTGCTGGGTATCTCGGTCATCGGCAATATGTCCTGGCATGACCACGTTGTTAACATCGCAAGATCAGCCGTCCAGAAGCTTGGTGCGCTATTCCGCAACGAAAAACTGTATACACCGCAGCAGTATCTCTTGCTCTACAAAGCGCAAATAAGACCGTGCTTAAAATAGCGCTCATACATCTGGGGCGCCGCATCAAAGCCCACCCTAAAGCTGCTGGTTTCCATTTCGAAGAGAGCTGTGCGTCTTGTCGGCGACCCGGAGTTGACCGGGAATCTGGATAGTCTGGAACACCGCATACGTGTGGCCGAGATGTCCCTGTTTTACAGATACTTTCACGGCAGATGTTCCCAGGATTTAGCTCGCCTCATCCCGCCTCTGGCAACGCCGTCAGACAGTCACGACAGACGGCAAGAGCGCACCAGTTCGTTGTACAACTGGAAACACCTTGAACATTGCTTTACAAGAACTCCTTTGTCTGGTGCACTGCATGACTGTGGAACTCACTTCCAAGACATCTGTTTCCCCCTAATTACAACCTACAACTATTCAAGAATCGCGTCAACCAACATCTTCGCGCACATACCGCTCATCGAGCGCCATAGGATCACTCTTTAGTGTGTGTGCCACTGCCACTACCATAAAAAAAAATTACTACAATATTATGGGCAAAAATAATCGATTATTCGATTAACTTTAAAGAAATGATCGATTAATCGACTAATCCATTAATATTTCAGAAAAAATCGATCAATCAATTATTTCGATGAATCGATTAAGCGATTATATACATTAATCGATTAATCGAGAATAATCGATTATTACAAGTAATCGAGCATCGATTATTACTTTTAATAATCGCCCAGGTCTAATTGGGATAACATTTTTTTTTGCCTCCAAAACTTTGTCGTACGAAGGATATAAGTTGCAACTTTTTTGTTCCTTGCGTTTTGATAAATAAGTTTATACTGATGCTTAGACAAATTAGCTTCTACAATTATTACAGCTAATACTTCATCAGCATTTAACTTTAACTCTTGCTTGATTTTGTTTTTAAAAATTTTGGCTTGCTCGGGTTCTTTACTAATAGTTTTGAGAACTTTCGATGCGAATAAGTTACCATATATGTTCTATGGCTCATTTGAGCGGTATAAGTTAACTCCTGTGGTGTTGAATTTTCTTGGAGTAGTTTTGTTTTCAGTCTTTTGGACCGCTCACTACACTCACTGAACGTTACTGTGTTGCGTCCTTTTACAATATATATATTTTTTTATTTCACAAGAATTGTAAGCCAATTTATATTTTTTTCTAAAAACCTCAAAATAATTTGAATATAATTTTTTTAAGACGAGCGCAATTCTAGAAGGGATGATAGAAATAATTATTAAACCAATCAATAAACTAAAAATGAAACCAAATGCTATTGCGAAGCAATAATATAAAAAATAATAATAATGCTTCTAAAGGCATATAGAGAGAGTTGCAATAATATTTCATTTCTACAAACAAGGTCAGTAAGTTTAAAGACGTCAAACAGTTCTAACAAGTTGAATAAAGTGCTGATTGCTTTGCTACTTGATGTAAACTAAGGCATGAAGGTTTTATTCGTTACGTTACTCATACTTCGACTGCTTTTCTCTGTTTGGGTTGGGTTAGTCGTTGGTTTTGCATTCGGTAGGTGGTATCAATGGTGGATTTTTCTCAAATTTTTGGCTGATTGTCGGCAGATGCCTTCTGGCGGATTGTTCCTTAAGGGTTGAAACTTAAGACGGGTGACATTTACTCAGCAGTTTGTATTTTATTAATTCACAATAGGGATAATGACCTGACACTAAATAAAAATGGCTTAATTGATAAAATTTGCAATAACTAAAATTTTAAGTAGTGGCACGGATAGAGCTCAAATTCCAGGAAAATTAAATTGTTTGCTACCTTTTTTGCATGTTTACCGACTAAATATTTCGTATATATTTTTATCATCCACGCATGACATTCTTTCTCTGATTTTATATTTTATTGCATTTTCTTTTTCGTTCTGTAAACATACGGACCACCAACATGTTTATAACTTTTGCTAAATTTCCAATACTGAATGTTTTGGGCATGCATCAATTGAAGTTCCCTAAAAGGGTACACAACAACCAAGTTCGAACCATATATAGTGTGTTAAAGTGTTCTAACGCATCTACTTCGTATCAGCTACTATATTAGTTTTGTTTGTTCGTAAGTTTTGCCAAACTTGGTTTTAGATAGAATTTGAATGGCATTGTGAATTATGCTGCTCCCAATTTCAGAGTTTTCCTGACGAAAGATATATTATTGTGATGAAAAATAAGGAACCTCGTGTTAAATAACAGAATATTTTTACCTACAAAATTGTAAAGAACATAATCCGGTAAAATAACATATTCCTATTTGGTGAAAATTCTGATCAAACTTCAGTTATATCCAGTCAAAGCAGGTATCCTCGTTCAGCGTTTCGTAGTAATTCCAATAATTTTTGTTATTCGAAAAGAGAACCTACAATTTGAGAGAAACCCATCACTACACCCAGCAGCATGTAAAATACTGCAGATTTTAAAATATTATACTTTGTCCTATCTCCAACTTCCGATCCATTTTTTATGCGTCCATATTTCATCGAATAAAAACACTTTACACCGAATTTAGACACTAGATATTTTTTTAAAAGTTATTTTTGAGTTAGATTAAAAGATCACTAGAATGGGGAATGAGCTTCTTGCACTGCAATTAATTGCCATTCCAACATTTATTCCAAACTTCAGATGGTGAAACGACTGTGCCAAAATCATTTACTAGCCCTATTGGCACACAGGTTAGTAAATGTGAGAAACTTCCGATGGCAAATTTTGTCAGTGTTGATCGGGAGATTTCAGAAATTTACCGGCAAATTTGAAGTAAAGATCGACAATACCTGCTGGACATAAATTCTACTATAAAATCAGGCAACTGTCCTGAAGATATATATGTTTGTAAGCCTGGCACTCTTTCCCACTTAAGGTGGTTAACAATGGCGAACAGAATTATCCGATTGTATTTAAGTATTGAAAACCTAACAGACAAAACACACTATCTTAGTTTCTTTTCTCCTAAAGTCATTTATATACCTGTATGGTTTCACAAAAAAAAATTAAATGCTTCACAAACAGGCCAAAACACGTATTTAAAGTTATAAAATCGTCAATATTCCTGCCTAATAACTTACTGAAAGCCATTGATCCAGTAATTGAGAAAATAGTTATTTATGCAACAAGTGTGTAAAGTGATCCTTTTTTATGAATGGAAATATTGTCGCATGAGCCGTACGGGAATGCGACAATCCCATGAATAAAAAAACGGTACATTACACATGCGTAGCATACAAAAATTTTTCTACTACCAAAAAATATATGAAAAAATAAAAATATTATTAAATTACTTTACGCACTAGTGTGTAAAATAAATTATTTTACGCACTCGTGCGTAAAATATATTATTTTGCGCACTGCCCTAAATGTCAAAAAATAAGTCAGATTTACTTTACGCACTAGTGCGTAAAATAACTTGTTTTACGCACTGCACATTAAAAAGGCCTATTTTACGAATCTTAGAGAGTGCGTAAAGTGAATACTTTGCGCACGCTAGTAGAAAAACACATTTTTGACCATCCAGTATAATACATTAATGAGACCGTATAAGAGAGTTAGGTTTCAGAAGAACTATAAAATTGTAGGAATTAATTAAAATCACACAATTTTACAACACTATTAAAATGAACACCCCTAATAAGAAAAGACAATTTACAAAATTACGGAACCAAACTCTAATTGACGTTGGTTCTGATATGCTGCGTCTTACAGTTCGGCCGGGTGGCATTGTTCTATACGCCACACGTGATCGCAACTTGCCATATGACGACTGCAATATAAATGTTAGTTTTATAGTACCCCCGTTACTATCTCATATTATCAGGAAAACGTTTCGTTCTAAAATATTTGAACACTGCATGCCTTGCATTTTAAGATCCTTTACACGAGTAGAGCACTCTGTAAAAATCGGCCTCTCCTATTGGTCGATCCGCATGGCCCTCCGCTCGCTTCGCTCGCTACGAGGGCTCAAGAAAAGGAAACTAACCAGATGCTAACCCAAACTAAACCAAGACATACCTAAAATCAAGGAAAAAAACTGTTTAGAAACATAATCTTTAAAAAAATTATAAAAAAAAGCAACGGGGTTTGAACCCGGGCCGTCCAGGTGAGACCCAACCATCTAAACCTCTCGACGATGAGAGCTCTTGCCACAAACTGATTGCATCACGAAGACATATTGTACCCTTCGCTTGCTCCGAAACTAACCCAAAACTATATTTATATTACAGTCGCCTTATGATCCGATACGATCACGTGTGGCGTTTAGAAAAATGCGGCCGGGTGCGCCATGGTAGAATTGTTTTGGCTCGAAAGTAGGTGCTCAATATAAAATTATTAAAATACTATTAGTTAAATATTTCTTTCAAATTATTTATTTATTTTTTAAGTTGCTCAGAACAAATATCCTCCTTTAACAATATTAACAAGCTTCACCTGCAATGACAGGAACAGTAATCGCATCTGGCGGGCTTGAATTACCGAGTATTAGGCGTCTGAAACCAACATCAGGCATGTCGTCAGATCAATCATAATACACCGCCTCACAAATGTCGAACTGGGACTCTTTACAAATATTCTCTATTAACAATCTTAGGCTTCCACCTGCAATGACATAAACAGTAATTGAATCTGACGGGCTTCTATTACTTGGTAAGAGGCATCTGAAAACAACATCAGGCATTTGGTCAGATCGGTCATAATATTCACAAATTTCGAACTGGGACAGCATCAGTTTTCATTGACCAAGCTCCTGAATTTAATAGATCTGTGCCTAGGCCAGGACAAAACCGCTAAAAACTATGAAAATGTTATCACCTTAATATTATATTTTCTATTAAACAGCAAATTGTATCGATACTTTGTAATTATTGCTTATACGTCCATGTAAAAGTTGCACTGCTTAGAAAGAAATTTACCTTATATTGCAACATTTTCTTCGATTTGCGAGAGATTTGCTTAAATAATTAGAACAAACTGCTTGCTCATCTAATAATGCTGCATCAGCAAACAAAGGTTTTCCGCTTAGTCGATTTATCGGCGAAGTTCAGCAATTTATTTTTCTGTAAATTTTCTATAAGTCGCAATAAAATAGCGTACATTTTTAATTAGTGTTGTTTAGTAGTTCAATAACCGTTTTATAAATATGTATGAAGTAATATTTTCTTTGTCAAGGAAATTTATAAATTTCAACTAAGTAACACAGTTAAGAAAAAGGAGTCGTTCGTTATTTAAAATAAGTATAGATGTGCTACATCATGATTAAAATAAATTGTGAATATATTAATAAACAATATGAAAGTTGAAGACGTTCTTTTATTTAGGGGTGTTGTCCAGCATTTAGGTATAACAAGTTTGGTAATAGAGATGTGAAAATATATTTGTCCGGATAAGCGGAACTACTGACAAATAGATTCGCACATCCCTTTGAAATCTGTCTTAACTCAAAAATAAAAAAATATCGGTATTTTTGCATAAATACGGTCTAATAGTTGTTGTCTTTATTCTGCAAAGACAGTATCATGATTAGTTAAGTCTTTTTCCCAATAGATGGCGCATACTTAAATGACGCATTCCCATGTTTCGACTTGTCTCCCGTTGAAAATAGTATTAGCCCCGCTTGATACGAGTACACATTTAAATTTAATACTTTATTAAATAAATAAATATATAAATAATGCTTTTATTTAGCACTTGGCTAGTTAAAACAAACAAGTTAATAATCACAATAGCAATAACTTAATCAGTTCCTTAAATACACAAAAAGTCTTTTACTAAAAATACCTAAACTAGGCGCATTTTTAACACTATTCGGCAAGTCATTAAAAAGGCGCACCCTATCGTAAAACAGAGATTTTTGTAATAATGTTGCTTTCACCATAGAAATATGATAATGCTGGGTAGATCTTATATTATATTCATGAAAATTCGAACGCTTTTCTAGGAAAAACTTTAAATAGTTGGTCTGCAGATTATTTTCAATCTTATATATTAAAATGAGATTCGCTCTCTTAATGAATTGCTCAACATTTAACCAATCTAGTGAACGCAACATATTTTTAATTGGTGTATATTTGTCACAGTTTAGCAAAATCCGCATAACCTTGTTCTGTTGTATCTGTAACCTTTGCACTTCCAATTTACCACAAGAGATCAACAATGAACAAGCTTATGGGAAATGAGGCAAAATTATAGTATTGTATATTAACATTGTAGCCCACTGAGACAAATTTGTTGATACACGACTGAAAAACCCTATTTTTTTACCAATCTTCTTACATATAAAATCCATATGATTTCCGAAATTTAACTGTGGGTTCAAAATCACTACCAAGTACCTAATCTCAGAGACAAACTCAACAAGGTCTCCATTTATATTTAGAAAAAAACCGGAATTATTATATTTTTGACAATTTACTTTTGAACCAATAACCATGCATTTTGTTTTTGAACTATTTAATTTTAATTTATTCTGACAAAGCCAGTCATACAGAATTTGTAATTCATTATTCATTACCACAGTTACCCGTTCAAAGTCCCTACCCGAAACAGAGATTAGGGTGTCGTCAGCAAACAGATTAACAAATGAATTTCCTAAAACTTGATGTACATCATTAACATATATAATAAACAGAAGCGGCCCCAAAACACTCCCTTGCGGTACACCCCATCTACTATCTCTTCTACCAGAGAAACTATCACCAACCTTCGTTTGGTGATGCCTGTCCATCAAAAAGTCCTTGAGCCATTCAAGTGCGCAACCTTCAATGCCATATAACACTAATTTTTTAATAACAATATCCCTGTCAATTGTTTCAAAGGCTCGTTTTAAATCAACAAAAATACTTAAAGTTAGTTTGGACTCACTCATGTTTTTCCTCCAGACAGCACTCGAAATACTCCCGAAGCTGACCGCACACTATTGTTTCAAGAATTTTGTCAACTACTGGCAACAGGTATATTGGACGAAGATCACTGGGAATACTCGATTTAGACACCTTTGGTATGGGAACTATCACACTTGTTTTTAATTGGATGGGCATTTTTCCAGTCGTTATGGACGTATTTACCAAATATAATAGGGGATAACCTATGACACAAAAAATATCTTTAACAAGTTTAATGCTTACAGTATTATCACTAGTGCTCTTATTTTTCAAACTATATACAATTTTTCTGAGCTCCGACAAACCCACGGTTTTGAAACTAGGCAGATTGCGATCAACTTTCCCAAAAACAGAGTTCCAATGTTTATTCTCTATGCTTTCAGATATTTCATTTATACTATCTGCATCAAAATTATTCATATTTTCTTCCACAGTATTTTTGTATTGACCAAAGTCTATATTTGTGAAATCAGCAATTTGTTTTTTGTTGCCAACAATTTATTTTAGCGTTTTCCACATTTTTTTCCCGTTTCCTTTGCACTCGTCAATGTTTCTTTCAAAATATTTTTTCCTTTCATTTCTAGTCATTGAGGTTACTGTATTTCTTTTCATTTTGTGTTCGGTCCAGTCACTTTGATTTTTTGTAAGTCTAAACTTTTTGTATCCTTTATCTCTATTGCGTTGCGCTTCTTTTACGCTCTGTGTCAGCCAAGGATACTTTCGCGGATGTGTTTTATGAAGTGGAGCTATTTTGTCAATTGTTTTCTGTATATACTCTATTTCGAAATGATGCGAAGTAATAAATCATTTTCTGATGGCTGATACATAGGCGTACATAATTACATACATATACGTACATATTTTAAACGTTTACCTGTCCGAATACTCGGACTTTCCCAGCATTATATTTATCACACTTAGGTTTTTTATTACTATTGTAAACATTCAAATTTGACGATTTTTTGTATGCATACCCTAAAGTTTAAGTAATTGTAATTTTTCAGTTATATTTGTTCTTCCGAAGAAGACACAGTGTGTTTGTTTAATTTCATAGTTTCAATTAAAATGGCTAATTCAGTTTTCTCTCCAGTGAAACGAGCGAGCAAATGTCCATTTTTTGTTAACGAAAAGAATATTATTCTTAATGTATATGACGCCCTCAAACATCAAAATCCTCTGTATAGCGTTGATACTGTGGTGGAAATGTGTTCGCAAATGACGGGTGTTTCAAAAACGTCGATATATAAATTAAGGTGTGAACGAAAAAGTGGAGCTGTAAAACCACCTATACCGGAAGAAAGACGGTGCCTATCGATGAAGACTACAAACTTATAATTAGAAGAACAGTACATTCCTTTTATTTTAATAAGGAAATACCAACCATCGACAAAATTTTAGGAGCCTTGAAGCAAGACCAAAATATGTCTCCAACGATAAGCAGGAAGAAATTGTAGACAACTTTAAAACAAATGAATTTCAGCTGGGAAAAACAAAGCAGAAAATCGCTCCTAATCGAAAAAGATGAAATTATTTGCTGGAGGAGACATTACTTAAGACAGATAAAGCAGTTTCGAAGTGAGAATAGAAAGATTTATTATCTGGACGAAACATGGCTTAATGAAGGATATACGGTTGGGAAGATTTCGCAAGACAAAAATATTTCAAGTTTTCGTCAAGCATTCTTAGAAGGCTGGTCCACCGGACTAAAACCACCATCTGGGAAAGGAAAGCGACTGATTATTACACACCTTGGAAGTGTTGATGGTTTTGTTGAGGGCGGTTTGTTAATGTTTGAGTCAAATCATTCTGGCGATTACCATGAAGACATGAATGGCGATGTGTTCGAAGAATATTTTGAACAAATGTTAGATCTCATTCCACCTAATTCTGTGATAGTGATGTTATAAAAGAAGAAGAAAAAATGTGGAAACTAGAACATTTAATTGACCTAATTGTAGAGCCTTTAATTATATCCTTGGAACATGACGAAGATTCGACGGATTTTTCTGACGACGAAAATGATATACCATAGTTCTCTACATAACTGTTTACACAAAATCGCAATTCTTATACCTTATTATATAAATATTATATGTGATAAAATGTTACAGTAATACTAACTGTTTTTGAATATACATAAATAAGTGAATAAATAAAAATACTTAGGTAAAACAGGTATTTTAAATTAAATACCCAAACGTACGCTACTGCAGGTAGAAAATGGCCCCTTTGCTAATAAAGCCTATTGTTTGCAGCGGGATTGCCATACAAAACAGGGTGGAATGGTTAAAATATAATACAGCAGGCTATAACAGCTGTGGCTAAATATTTAGAAATCACAAAAATTTATTTGACCACTCTGTTAGCGTTTTGCATTTATAAGTAGGTTTTATTACTCCGCACCATTTCGAAATAGAGCATAGCATCTATAAAATCATAATATATTATATTAACATCCGTAGAAGAGTAATTCCAATTCTGCCCAATTAGGGCTTCCATGATATTGTCAACATTCTGGAGATTGAAATTTCTCTGATATCGAACTGTAGTATCTGCCTGATCACTTAAAAATTCCATTTGCAAACCAATAATTTCGTGATCAGTAATAGCGGGATAGCTTCGCAGCTCTTCAGTAGCATTATAATCAATTAGCGTCGATGACCACTGGGTATTCCTAGTTGCCTTAGCAACTATTTGCTTAAAACCTGCTGACTGAATGATCCTCATTAGGTTTCGTGAGTCATTGTTGTTTTTTAATAGGTCTATATTTAAATCACCCATAAAAACTGTTATGTGCTTATTTATTGTAATATCACTCACTTTTTCCTCTAGAAACTCAAAAAAATCGTGGATTGAACCATTGGGCGATCTGTACATTGTACCTACAATGATGCTCTCTTTTTTTAGTTGCAATTGCACCGCTAATGCCCAATAATTGTATTCTATTGAGTCGTTAAACCAACATTTGATCGCTATACTGCTTTTTATATAAATTATACTTCCACCTGTATGTCTACTGTTTGAGTGGGACACAATTACTGTTTGCCAAATGAAAGAACCTGGACGGAAAGAATGCGGGCAAAAAATGTCCTCGCATATTTAGATGCTGCCACATTTTTCCCAATAATCCTAATTTATTTTCTGTGTAGTTTCCTATAGTGAATTTACATATTTATATTTCCTACTTGAATACTTAATTTTGTTATTTTCCTTAATACTAGTGTCTATTCTATTATTTACTATTTTATTTACACAGGGAAATACGGAATACGGAATAAGTATACTATAATATTTATAATGTTTATATTTTATTCGCCTTCAAGCTATTTAAAATACGCGACAATAGGCAACAGTGCGACGTTTACTTGATTTTTAGAGGGGAGGCAGTTTCGTGATTGGTCGCAGGATATATTTAATACACTTTGACCCTAGACCAACACCTATTTTTTTTTTACATATTTTAAAATTTCGGCAGTGAGTTGCTTTAGCCATTGGCGTGGAAATTGCCGATGCCGAACTGTGTGGTTAGTTATATTATTTGGTTTGTAGGGTCTGGTGATATATAGGTTCTGTAGATTTTGCAAATTCTCTTTTTTCACTAGAAAGGGGGTGTCCTATATAGTAGTTTAAGCCAAAGCGGAAGATCCGCTACATTTGAACCGAAAAAATGCCCTCAAAGTTCGAGTTTTGACACAAATTTTCAGCACCACTTCACAAAAGCCCTAGAAATATAGACAAAACACATCTGAAAATCAATTGTCGGGTGAACATATTAACTAGGATACATTTGCGTCGAACGAGAGACCTCCGTTTTGTTCCGGTCCTAATTTAAAGCGACTCATAGCCATAGCCCCATTAAACAAAATTAAATTTTACTTCTAAATATCCATCCTCCTTTTTACTGTAAACTGTCACAATAGCCAAAACAAAGATTTTTAAGAAGGCACACTGTTGCCAGACGTTTACTGTAGTTTCGTTAGCAAAATTCATTAGCAAAATGGTGCGCTATAAGCGCAGCTTATTCACTACCAGCTAGTCATCTTGCGGCGGCATTCTTTGATTTGGGAAAGTCAATAACCAAGTTTTGCAAATTTTAGAAGAGGGTCATGACTTAATATTGTTTTAAACGCCTGGGCATCTGAATAATACTTTTGGCAGTTCGTTTAATTTAAAATATGCTTTTTCTACTACCGTGCGTAAAGTACTCACTTTACGCACTCTCTAAGATTCGTAAAATAGGGTTTTTTGAATGTGCAGTGCGTAAAATAAGTTATTTTACGCACTAGTGCGTAAAGTAAACCTGACATATTTTTTGACATTTAGGGCAATGCGTCAAGTAATTTAATAATATTTTTGTTTTTTCATATATTTTTCGGTAGTAGAAAAAATTTTGTATGCTACTCATGTGTAAAGTACCCTTTTTTTACTTCAATTAATTTTTTTTTATCAATATTCCCATTCATAAAAAAAGGTTCACTTTACACACTTGTTGCATAAATAACTATTTTATCGTCTAAAATCCGTTTAAAAACTATTTTTCCTACAGCCGCGCGCAAAATAACTAATTGCTAAATTCAAATGAAATCGCAAAATCGACGAATGCCGTGGATCCTTATTTTGCGCTCTAGCGCGAACATGGAAAAGAAAAATCTCACTTTTTCCGTCAAGTGTGCTATGAATGGTCATGGAAACCGAAGATAAATAAATGACAGTCGTGCGTTTATTACAGTTTGTTGCTAGCACTCCTGTTCTAAATATGCCCGAAGCCCGAATATAATATGTCAAAACTGACAGTCATTTGCAAATGTCAGAATAAGTATAGAGAAAAATGTGGATTTAGATTTAAAAAATGCGGCTGTAGAAAACGTTCTGTGTGTTTTTCGAGCGCAAAGTAAGATTGCCATTTTCGAAAGATTACTGCGCTCCGCTACGCGTCGCGCAGTAACATTCTTTCTCAAGCGGCAATCCGTTACTTTGCGCTCTAAATACACAAATAACTATTTCAACGCACAACTGCATAAAAATCCGAAATTACGGAACCTCTCAGGGCGATAGCCGAGGCTTCGGACGAATTTGTCATGTATTTTGAAGCGAAAATTCATTTTAAATTCAACTGTGGAACTGAACCGCTCAGGGCGCAGTGCCCGACACTCCAACTTTCTGATTTCGATAGAGTTGACTAGCTGGTAGTGAATAAGCTGTGCTATAAGTGTCTCTACTCTTTTTTTTATTTAGGTGAATGATTTTTTTATGGCAGTAGCACATCCTATATTGCTCGACGAGCGGTGTGTGTGCGAAGATGTTGATTGACACGGTTCTTGAATAGTTGGTTGGGGGAACAGATGTCCTGGGAACATATTCGCATGCAACAGGCAAGATGTCCATTCGGCAATGCCGATCGTTTCTTCATATGTGACGTGCATAGCATTTAGTCAGATGTCGTGACTGTTACATAGAATCAACAAATAAGCCTTCAATTATTTTAACACTTCATGCATGGCCCTACGCTCGCTTCGCTCGCTACGGGGGCTCAACAAACGGAAACTAACCAAGTGCTAACCAAAACTAACCCAAAATAAAAAAAATAAAATAAAAATTTTGGGTTAGTTTTGGTTAGCATCTGGTTAGTTTCTATTTGTTGAACCCCCGTATAGAGAGCGAAGCGAGCGGAGCGCCATGCATGAAGTGTTTAAATAATTGAAGACTTATTTGTTGATTCTATGTAACAGTCACGACATCCGACTAAATGCTATCGTGCACGTCATATATGAAGAAACGTTCGGCATAGTCGAATGGGCATCTTGCTTGTTACATCCGAATATGCGTCCTGGGAGTGAGTTCTACAGTGATGCAGTGCGCCAGACAAAGGAGTTCTTGTAAAGCGATGTTCTAGGTGTTTTCAGTTGTACGACGAATCGGTGCGCTCTTGCCGTCTATCGTGACTGTCTGACAGGCGTTGTCA
>JAEQML010058100.1:0-30868 GCA_016904865.1 Pissodes strobi
TGAAGAGACATGGTGGCTGGAAGAGCTCAACTGTCGCTGAATCGTATGTCGAGGAATCGGTTGCGAATAAAAAAAAATCGCAAACCAAATTCTGCAGAATGATGTTCCCTATCCTATCCATGAAAATCAACAACATCAAGAGTCGGATGAACCTTTGTCATCCACTTCAGTGGTAGAAACACAAGTTTGCACATCGACGCATCAGGCTTTCAGTGCGTATCAACTAATAGGTCAGTATCTGAAAACAAAACTATCGAGAAAGTGGCTGCTTCAGTTTTAAGTCTACAAAATGCTACAAACTGTACATTGAACTTTCACGTAGTTCGTTAAGCATTGCTAAAGAAACGCGCTAGGCAAGGTGCAAACTAGTATTGAACTATAGCAGCATTTAAACTTGCTTTCTGTTATCGACGCCTTAGTGGATATTTGAATTATGTTTTGTTACAATTGGTATAGTGTTTTATTATTGATGTTAACTTGATTGTTAATTTAACACATTAGTGGACAGACCTGCTATAGCCGTCATAAGGACACAACTGCAATAGCAGTCATATTTTACCAGGGCGAACCGGCTGTAGCAGGCGAGAAATGCGTGTTGTTCTAATGAGAATAAAGAGGTGTCCCAGTAAACAGAGAAAAACAGTATTTTATAGTGTGTGGTTGCAAAAACCACTCGGTTGGCTGAAAGGAGTCATAGCCTGCGCAGGCTGTCCTGAGAAACCTGCGCTTTGTGTTGAATGTTTTGAGTCATGGCATAACATCTGAGTAAAATATCTTTGTTTTTCGTGTATTTATGTAAAAAGTATGTATTTTTAGTTTAGAGTTAATTTAATTCAGTATTTCCCTCTTGACGGCCGTAGCCGTTCTGTTCCACAAGAACGAAGTTTATGTGTAGTGGGACAGTGGCTGATATAGCCGTCCTCTGTTTTTTCGCAAAAATATGAATAAAAATCATGTTTATTTATAGAATTCAGTATGTATTTATATCAATATACTTGAATTAAGAAAAAAAAAATGTGTGATTATTTTTGGACGTCCTTGTCCCTAGTACTGTCCGCGAATGTGTTAAAATAAAATAAGAAAATATGAAAACGATTAGTTTTTTTCATTCCTTATTAAATTATCGAAAATTAAAACCGTCAAACCGTTTAACTTGTTTTATTCCAAGCGTGCGGATAAAAAAACTTTTACGAACTAGTGCGGGAAGTTCAACTTTCCACACGCATATGCGTGCGTAAAAAACGTTTTTCCGCACGCAAGTAGGAAAAAACATTTTCAATGTTAGATCTACAAATGATTAGCTATAGTCAAAAGCGGTCTTATCGTGCGGGTCCAAAGGTCACATTTTTCATTAAATGTCATTCCTTTGACAGATTTGACACGAAAAATCTGCCACGAATGAAGTTTTTACTGAAAATTGTGACCTTTGGACCCGCACGATAAGATCGCTTTTAACTATAATTCAAAATTTTTCAGATTACTGCCCAATATTATCCGAACTTAGTATCGAAATTGAACCGTATTATGTTTGGCAATGTTACTGGTTTTTCACAAAAACTGTTGATTGATCAGTTAAATTAAATCAGCATTTGATGGATTAAAATCGCATTTGAATATATATTATCACGGAATAGCTATCTTGAAGGCGCGTCAATTATGATATTATTATTACATCCAATATTAAAACATGTATTTAGTGCTAAACATGATCGAATAATAATACACTGCTGGACAACTACAAGTTCGCAACCTGCGAATTTGTAAAGTGATTTTGGACACGTATATTTTGAAGGCGAATCCTAGTATTAAGATGCGGGTTACACCATATCTTTGGGACTTTCATCAATAATGATATATCATAGCTATTATTGTCATAATACAGTCACGAGGGAATTATAGAGGGTGTGAAATAAAACCCTTGCAAAAATATGAAATATTATTTCAATCGAAAATATAGGAAAAAAAATTGTTGTTAAATTTTTGTACAAAAGTAATTGAAAAATTTTAAAAATAAATTTGAGAGATATTTAATATTTTAAGAAATATCAAAATTTTTCCTAAATTTTACTTTTTTTTAATACGAACCTGTAATTCTCTTAGGATATGATGTACTGGGACATCCGGTATATAGAAAAATCAGAGAATTGTGGAAAATCTATTTGTGTTTTTCAAGACTCGCAATAAAGACACACATTCACGTTTCCATTTAAACAAGCATTTGTGAGACAGATTGTTATCTGTTTCTCCACCTCAGTGTTATTGAGAATTTCGGAATCAGAGCCGAAGCAGCTTTATACAGAAATTATCAATAAAACTGAGGCGTAGGAACAAGCAACAACTTGTCCCACAATCATGAATACTCCGCATCATAAGAGAGCATGAACTTTAACTACAACAAATTAATCAAGCATCACTAGAAAATTTATTTTATTTTCTTGCTGTCACTCTGTACAATAAGCTTTAATTTTGATACCTAGATATAGTCAAAAGCGATCTTATCGTGTGGGTCCAAAGGTCACAATTTTCAGTAACCACTGTCAAAGGAATGACATTTATTGAAAAATGTGACCTTTGGACCCGCACGATAAGACCGCTTTTAACTATAGTTACGACTATGCATGACAAGATGATATAAGTTAACTCACTTCTGAGGTAATAATTTTCTATATGTTTATTAAATCTTCACTAGAATCGCTAATTTTTATTATTTTCCAGACTTATTTAAATAAATATAAATGTAAAATTTTCACTAAACAATAGATGGCAGTTTATCTACAATTTAATCAAGTAAAATATTTCTCCGCTGTAGTCGCCGTGATGCCACTTTCATTTGTCAAAGGTGGGAGAGACATTTTTGTAAAGTTAATACTTACTGCCTTTGCTACTGACCAGAAATTCCTGGAGCCACTGGGGCGTTGCAAAAGTTTATTCCTAATTTTTTATTGTGTTGCATTCGTTTCTCGCTTCGACAAAATAATTGCGATTTTGCTGCCAGTACTTGTAGGCTTGCTGTTCCTACCTACCGCTCTTTCGCATCTTCTGACGAACCAGGGCATTCCTTTTGACGGTAACTTGATGGAATTTGGGATGTATGCTTCAATTCGTGAGTAGATTACTTGCGTAATCACTTCGCCGCAGACTGACGGGTTGTCAGTGTCAAAGCAGACGTTGAGCCAAGGAAAATCTAGGTAGAACTCCCTTAGATAGTCCCAGTTTGCAGAATTTTAATGCCAGATTTGGCGAGGCAATGCTGGATCCTTCTGTAGAAGTGGTAATTGTGTAGTGATCAGGATTGGTGGTTAGAAAAAGATTCATGAGGGCGGTAAATTCGCCCCTCTCTGAGGTTCGAGTTGGTTCTTCTACAAGTTGAGTATGTCCACAGCTGATGGCAAATGCTCCAGCTTCTCTACCTTCGTTGTCGGTCTTATTGTGATGTTTGAGCAAGTTGGTGTTGTGGGCATTGAAATATCCCAGAAAGATTATTTCTGGAGAAGACGATGATATTTGATGGGCCCCATCCCGTAGCAATTGGGAATGACGGGGGCATCACTCCCTGTCAAACTGCTTTCACCAGTTTGACGTTCCTGCCTGCCAATACAACGCAGCCTCTCTTGACACAAACTATCATTGATCAGCTTCAGACTTTGTTCTTCGGTGTTCTCCAGCCTGGAGAAGGACGATGGGATTTGATGGGCCACATCCCGTAGCAACTCGGAATGGCAAGGGCGTCACCCCTCGTAATCAAGCTGCTCTCACCAGTTTGACGTTCCTGCCTGCTAATACAATGCAGCCCCTCTTGCCACAAACTCTCATTGATCAGCCTCAGACTTTGTACGTCGGTGTTCTCCAGCCTGGGGAGGACGATGGGAGTTGATGGGCCACATCCCGTGGCAACTCGGAATGGCGGGAGCATCACTCCCCGTAATCAAACTGCTCTCACCAGTTTGACGTTCCTGCCAGCTAATACAATGCAGCCCTTCTTGTCACAAACTGTCATTGATCAGATCCAGACTTTGTACTTCGGTGTTCTCCAGCCTGGGGAAGGACGATAGGATTTGATGCGCCACATCGCGTCGCCAGTTTGACGTTCCTGGTTGCGGGCTGGATCCCAGCAAGACTCCAAGACTTAAAACAATTTTTAAAAATATTTAGGAGGTACATTACTCTGCTATTTTATGTTGAATTAATCTTACTGCTGCTATCCGATTTGATTTAGCTCCAAGTACAACATTTAAATGCATATTCACAAGCTGTTCTTCATTGGACTAGTACTTACTAGGTTGGCTCGGCATTCGTGGAATTGCGTAATCGATCGATGTTCAACGAAGGTGATGATGATACTAACGGTTACAGACAGCCTGCAAAACACATTCCCACCACAAATACCACCTGACCTGCGTTGTCTAATGTTTACATTTGTAACGTTTGCATTAGAATGTCTAATATTACACTTCACGCATAGAGCCGTCCGCTCGCTTCTTCTTCAAAGTGCCGTGACCGTTATCGATCGTTGGCCATCATGTTGGCTACCATATTCATTATCAAGGTCTTATTGACTGCAGCTCGGAACAGTGAGGTTGTTGACCTTCCATACCATTGCCTTAGGTTTTTAAGCCACGATGTTCTTCTCCTGCCGGGTCCGCATTTACCAAGCATTTTCCCTTGCATGATTAAATCTAGAATTTCATTTCAATTCGGGATGCCTCATAATATGGCCGAGATATTCCAGTTTGCGGCGATTGACTGTCTTAATGAGCTCTAAAGTTTTACCTATTTGTGAAAGAACTCTGTGTTTCTAATTTTATCCGTCCAGCTAATCTTTAATAGTCGTCTGTATATCCACATCTCGAACGCCTCAAGACGTTTAAGTGTTGCCTCAGTGAGCGTCCAAGATTCTGCTCCATATAGCAGGACTGGGAAGACCCTGACCTTTGACGTTTTTTATAAGTTGTCGCTGTCAAATTTTCAATGGAATTACCATAGATACGTACGATGCAATTATCGCTGTGCTCTTTCGGTTTCTACAGTGCAATTATCGCTGTAATTCTCCGAGAATTGCACTCCTCTAATGGGATTTTTTATACATGAGGGAAATATTCGAGAGTGATTCAATTGTCATCGATGGTGTCCTGTTTGCTGATTATCATGTATTTGGTTTTGTTGGCATTGAGTTTAAGGCAGCTTGTTTGCATGTTTGATTTATCTTGTTCATTAGGTTTTGTAAATCTTCGTTGGAGCTGGCCAGAATTAGCGTGTCGTCAGCATATTTGATGTTGTTCACTATTTTGCCGTTTATCTCGATGCCTTCTGTGGAATCCATTAGGGCCTCGTTAAATATTGTCTCCGAATATAGGTTGAAAAGTAAAGGTGAAAGAATACAGCCCTGTCTTGCGCCTCTTTTTATTTATGTCTTCTGACAGCTGTTGTTCCAATCGTGCCGTTGCTGTTTGTTGCTAGTATAAATTATAATATATTCTTGTGTCTTTATCATCAATATTATTGATGCCTTCAGAATATCGAGCATTTTATCATATCGTACCATATCAAAAGCTTTTTCAAAGTCTATTGCACATAAATACATCGGGTGGTTGACGTCCCTACATCTTTGGACCAACACTTGAACACCAAACAATGCATCTCTCGTCCCTAGGCCATTTCGGAAGCCAAACTGGGTACCACTTATTTTCTCTTCTAATGTTCTATATATTCTTCCATATATTACCCGCAGGAAGACTTTTAAATGTGGCTCATTACGCTGATGGTTCGATATTGGTTGCACTTTACTGCTCTGTTTTTCTTCGGAATCATAACAAACGTCGATTTTCGCCAATCTGCTGGTATTATCCCTGTCTCATAGATGGTATTAAATAGGTCCGTTAGCGTAGTCAAGCCACGTTCTCCTAGTAGTTTTAATATCTCAACATTTACTTCATCGGGGCCACTGGCTTTTCCATTTTTTGCTAACTTTATAGCATGAGCCACTTCCTCTTTTGTGATTGACGGGCCTACCATTGCTGGGAAAACCTGGTGCTCGGATCTGTCATCCTCGAACAGTTCTGAGACGTAGTCCTTCAACATTTGTAGCTGATCATTAATGTCTGTTATCTTTTTTCCGTTCTGATCTTCTAGGTTTTGTGGTGGGTGTTTCCTTTTGATACCGGCTACTTCTTTTATTTTTTATGTAGGTTAAAATTATATTTTTTCTCATATGCTTCTATTACCGAGCATTCTTGTTTGTGGTAGTCCGCTTTTGCTTTTCGTATCCTCTACCTGATTTCCAGCTGGATTCTTTTGTATTCTCTCTGGTCCGTATTTCTAAATTTTCTTCTGTGGTCCATTAGGGTTAGATGTCTTTTGTCATCCACTTTTGCATTTTCTCTCTTCTTTTTTGTTTCAGTTTAGTCTCTTGGATGTTTCTCAATATGTTTTTCGTTCCGTTCCAAGTTTCTTCGATGTTGTTTGTGTTGTTTGTTATTGCTTTCATTTCTCTTTCCAGAGTATCTGTTATCTCTTGTCTGATGGTTTCGTTTGATAGCTTTTCCATGTCCAACGTTGTTCTTTTGTTTCCACTTTTAAGTATTTTTTTTTAAACGTATTCATAGTTTCGCAACAAGAAGGTTATGATCCGACGGTACGTCTGCTCCTGGGTATGTTTTTGCTGATAAGGAGTTCCTGTAACGTTTATTAATGCAAATATAATCAATTTGGTTACGGATCACTCTTTCCGGTGTATCTGCTGGTGATGTCCAAATATATAAACGTCGTTTCGGCAGTTTGAAGTAAGTGTTAGCGATCAGAAATTGTTCTTCGACACAGAACGTAGCCATCATATCTCCTCTGCTGTTTCTCGATCCCAGACCATATTTTCCTATCACATCCTCACACTGCCCCTTTCCAATTTTAGCGTTAAAATCGCCTATGATAACTGTGACTTCATGTTTCTTTGTGGATGTTAGTAAAAGTTTTAGTACCTCGTAGAATTTCTCGATAATTTCGTCTTCATAATCTTGAGTTGGTGCATATACTACTTGTATTAAATTTAAGTTTACTGATGTTATTTTGATCTTTATCAATTCGCTCGCTACAGGGTCGCAATAAACAAAAACTAACCAAAGCAAACCCAAGGTTGTATGCGCTAAAATCAAGAAAAATAACTTTACAAATTAGAAAATAAAAAAAAAAACACCATCGGGAATCGAACCCGGGCCGCTGAAGCATCTTAACTACTGAATCATCAGAGCACTTGTAAGCAATTCATTGCATCGTGAAGACATAGGTAAAAGAGCAACCCAATATAACGAAAACACCCGATGCCTTCCGACAAGTCGGGAATGTATTTTGCAGGCTGTGTTTATCCGCTAGTGCCGGCGGCGTCGATCTTGAGATCGGGGCGCGGTCACCTTGAAATGCAAAACGAACCTTAAAATTTCTTATGACGATTTACAGAGGAAAATCGCGAAACTAACGCCATAACTTCCCTTGTCTATCTACTTATGCTAAAGTGTTAAAGGTTTAAAATTACTTTAGAGGTAAGGTTAAACCTATGGGCTTAACAACTTATTCCCATAAGTTTAAATTGAGTGAGTTTGGCGGTTATTGTATAGTTTTTACGTTTAGTTTAAGTGTATCATTTCCCCAACATTTAACATGTAAATACAATGATTGAATAGTGCATGTGTAGGAAATATCATTAAATATATACCTAAATACATTCTAATGCAAAAGAAAATATCCGAACAGGCTTGTGCCAATGATAGTAATTTTCCGAAATGCATTATTTTATCATTTGTCAATAATACTGATAGGCATAAATATGATGATTCTTGTAATGGCACATAATGTCAAAGAATTTCCGTAAAGGGAAATATTCAATAATCGAGATAGCGATCAAATATCAAAAAAGGAAATTATCAATTGCTTATTTTATTACGGACCGGCAAGAATATAATAAAATTTTACGTTGGGGTGGTAAAATCTGACCTTAAATCGATAATTCCACACAGCAGCGGTGTCTGGTAACAGAATTTTCCTTTATCGCCGGCATGAGATTTTACGTGCAATAAAACTGCTGGAAGATCGTAAATGAGATGCAGTGCTTTATTTCAACAAGATTTTTCTCACGGCAGATTTACCAGAGAATTTAAATGAAGGTAATTAATTAACATTGAATAAGTTTGCAAGGCAAAAATGAATAAAAAACGCTTCGCTTCTAACGACATTTACTAGCTTAGAGATATTTTTGAAGCTTTTTATTTCGCCACAGATATTTAATGGTTTTTATAAACTTATTCATCATTATGTCTTGGTAAGTTATAAACTAAAACAGACAATCACTGAAGCAGCAAGAGATGGCAACTGCCTGGATAATCTTTTTGTAAACTTTGAATCCTGTGAGATGGATTCAGAAGTTCTTGAAACAAATCTGTCAGACCATAAAGCTCAAATAATTGCAATTAACATAAATATGCCATTATCTAAGAGTATTACAAGCAAAAAGATCTTTAGGCCCATAACTCAGCAAGGTTTGCTTAAGTTTTTCAATACTGTTGAGGGTAGCTCTTGATTTTATTAACGATAGAAATCTTAATGTGAATAGTAAATTCCTTGGGTTTTTGGAAATCCTCACAGAATGTGTTACTGTCTTCTTTTCCGGAAAGGCAATATGTGGTGGTTTGGCGATCATCTTCATCACCAGCTATTTCTCGTCCACTGCTGGACATAGGCCTCGTCCAGGTGTTCCCACTGTTTTCTGTCTTGCGCGGTGCTAATCTAGTTTCCCGCCACACGTTTAACGTCGTCCGTCCATCTGGTGGGTGATCTTCCTCTGCTTTTCTTGTCTTCTCTGGGTCTCCATTCCAGGATTCGTTTTGTCCATCGGTTGTCTTTAGTGCGAGCCACGTGTCCAGCCCATCTCCACTTATCTATGTTGGGGTTTGGAACCTTCGGCAACATGCACTAAAACAGAGCTTTATCCACTTGGATATTGTGATAAGTTCGATAATATCGGCAAATTTTGTTCTTTTTCTTATTGTTATGTTCGGCATTCTGTTTCTTTTAGTGATTCCCAATATCGATCTTTCCATTGCTCTTTGCGTTACTATTATTTATTGATTTCTTCGTTAGGGTCAGAGTTTCCGCCCCGTATGTCATTACTGGGAGCACGCATTGGTTGAACACTTTCCGTTTCAGACATATAGGCAGTTTCCCTTTAAGGGTGTTTCCATGTTTGCCAAAAGCTACCCATCCCAGCACTATGCGCCGAGTGACTTCACTTGTCTGGTTGTCTCTGCAGATTTGTATTTCGTGACCGAGATATTTATATTTGTGCGTTTGCTCTATTTCGTCTCCTTCGTCTGTCACCAGGTTTTGGAGGATATAGTATCACCTTGTCTTATTCATCTACCTATTCTCTATTTTTTAGTTAGTGCGTGAAGTTTTACGCTTCCCGTGGCATTCTTGTATATATTATGTAGAAGTTCCGTGTATCTGTAGTCTACTCGGCATTCGTTGAGTGCGTTTAGTACAGATGGTAATTCGACAGTGTCGAAGGCTTTTTTGAATTCGATGAATATTAGGGCAAGTGGTTTATTGTATTCTATTGATTTCTCTGTTATGGTCTTTATTGTTTGTTGGTGGTCGTTGGTGCCATAGCCTCAGCTTGCTCCCGGGGTTGGTATGCTTCAAGTCTGTTTTCTAGGCGCTTTGTGATTATTTTAGTGAAGAGTTTGTATATATGGGAGAGTAGGCTTATTGGCCTATAATTCTCTAATTTAGTTATATCGCCTTTCTTGTGGATAAGTATTGTAACCGCATTATTCCATCTCCTGGGGACCGTGCCTTTTTCGAGACATAAGCTTAGCAAGGCAGTAATGTTTTTAATGATTTGGTCTCCCCCACTTTTCACCGCTTCAATCACTATCTGGTCTTCGCCAGAGGATTTGCCTCCTTTCATTTTTTTGAGAGAATTTCTCACCTTTTCTGTTGTGATCTCTGGCATATCTTCAGAGCCTACATTCATTCAAATGAAATGTTGTGTTCCTCATATGTAACTTGATATTACGTGGAAAAAGCACATAGAAAGTGCCCTTTCGTTTCTGCAATACCAAAAATGTGGGCGCCGAAACCCGAAGGAGTTCAGCTACGAGGTCGGGGATGGAAAAAATAGGAAGAAAAAATACTTTATGGCAAAAAAAGCAAATATTTTTGAAAAAAGTTGAGAAATTGAAAAAAACGTAAGAAATATTTCGGAAAGTTAATAAAAGTATATAAAACCAAATAAGAAAAAAAGTAAAAAAAAAGAAAAAATATGCGGAAAGTTATTTAGAGTATTATAAAACGAAATAAAGAAAATAAATTAATAAAAAAGAAAAATAGAGAAAAGCGGTTTTCGGGGGAAAAAAAAGGAAAATAAAATAAAAATAGTGTCGAAAGGGGCAAAAGTTAAGAAAAAAAAGCTTAAAAAAACACTCAATTCCTTATTTCTCTTTCAGCAGTGTACCTATAAAGGTGAGGCATATATATTTTTTATATTATCAGAGTTTTATGTCTTTCATTAATAGTAGTAGTGTAAGAAACGTGACAAATACAACAACGAGATCATTCTGCAGAACAAATATTAAGAAATTTTTCCACCCATGCAAAATAATTTGTTCCAGATAACGACTAAAGCTAGTCTGGCATGTGATTCTATTCAAATTCACGCTTGCTAATTCTCCGTTACCCCAACATAGTAGTCTGAAACCGAAAGTAAACATTACATAAAAGGAAATTGGATGCCCACGTAAATCAGGCATAAGCACAATAAAATTACAAGCTATTCGGCTAGAGAGAATTTGAAAATTAAATTATATTCATCTGACTTTAGCTAAATGTGAAAACAAATATTGCATGACGATATCATATTTGTATTCGGTAATTGCATTTTGAGGCTTGTTCAAATTTTTTAAAAATGTCCAATAATGACTTCCAGATATAAAATAAATATAAGGATTTTTGTGTTGTATTTGCTTCCCTGATCTCATCCACACCAGGTTCAATCATTACTACTCGTTATGTCGCCAGTCCATTATTTGATGTGGTTTTAAAACGCGATATCACTGGCACATTAAATGATATAAGTGACAATATAACAAGCTTCCATTTTGCCACCGCTAACGGGCAGTTTGCCTGGATGGCGAAATAATCTTTGATGCCTGCCGCAGGGGCAATCTAGGATGCAGGGCAGTCGGAGCAATCTAGGAAGCTTTTCTACACACACGCCTGGATGTTTTCTGTTCAGTGTTTATGAGTAGGGCCGTGGTTCAGTGACTTCAGTGTGCATCTACCGCTTTCGTACGTCGCTACAGAAATAAAAGGAAAGATGGCGCCAATATTGTCAAAACCCCAAAAAGTTGGTATAGCTCTAGCTCTATCTGCTGTGGTCCTACCAAAGAAAAAAAGAAAAAGAAGATACTGGGTGAAGAACTGGCTGCAGAAAAGAGAAAAATTGTGCCACATGAACGTAATGCCACAATTGGAAGTCGATGATTCTTCTTGAGAATGGATATAGATTCCTTTGAAGAGATCCTTGGTATGGTGACACCATTTATAGAAAAACAAGATTCATCAATGCGGAAGGCCATAAGTGCTCGAGAACGTTTAACTGCTACTTTACGATTTTTGGTTACCGGACAAACCTATGAGGATTTAAAATTCAGTACTGTCATATCACCCCAATTGATGTCTACAATAATTCCTGAGACATGTTGGGCTATTTATAAATGTCTGAAACACTACCTAAAGGTAAGAAATCAAATCAAAACAATGTAATTTTTTATAAACAGGTATATTTCTACCTAATTGCACAAAATTTGGATATTATGCTGACTTTATTTGTTATTTTTACACAAGGAATTGAGACTCACAAGCTTGGATTTGGTGTTGAGGTGATTGAATTGAAATAGATGATTGGGCTTGATGTTGAGGGGATGGTAGAGGGGATTGGGTGTGATAGTGAGGGGATTATAGAGGCATAGAGCTTTGGGCTTGATATTGAGGGGAATGCAGAGGGGATTGGGTGTGATAGTGAGGGGATTGTAGAGGCATAGAGGATAGGGCTTGATATTGATAAGGGGATGGCATAGAAGAGTGGGGTTGATATTGAGGGGATGGTGTAGATTAGGGGTCACTGAGGAGGAGGCTGAGGAAAACTGATATAGATTATTCGGCATGTACCTAGTATGGAAGTGAGCGGATGGGTTTCCCAAATTAATTGATGAATGTTCTGTTGGTTTTTCAAGTCTCCCGTAGTAAATAGCGTCTGATATGATTTTTTGAACAAAAATTAGCTGATGTTTGTTCAGGTCCTTCAATTGGAGACCAATACTTTGTCCTATGACCAATCGTCTGAAGAAGACGTGAGAAGCATCTGGGCAGTATCAACAAGTTTTTCTTGCTTATTTTGTAGACTCATCTGCTTTTTCCTTGTGTTAGTTGCCTCCTGTGACATATTTGGACGTTTGTTATTAATTGGTTGACTACTAGATGGATGGTTTAACTCCAAACTCTGAGTACTATTCGCATGTTAATCAGTTAATTGGCTACCAGATGGCTCATTCGAGTCCAAATTCTGTATAACCTGAAATAACAAATTTACATTTGGTATAACTTTGTTTCAGATGCCTTCATCGGGAGAAGAATGGAAGAAAACAGCAGAAACGTTTGATGAGAAATGGAACTTCAGTCACTGTCTGGGGGCAATGGACGGAAAACATGTGGCTATAGAAAAGCCACCTAATAGTGGGTCGTGTTTTTATAATTATAAAGATTTCTTTAGTGTGGTACTTTTTGCTGTCGTTAATGCAAATTATGAATTTATGTATGTGTACACTGGTACCAACGGACGCGTCTCTGATGGTGGTGTAATACAGCATATACAATTTTATGAAAAATTAATGACCGATCAGTTAAACTTGCCGCCACCATCGAACTTACCAGGTACAAATATTAAAGTACCATACAAATTTCTCGGTGACAGCGCATTCGCTCTTAATAGACATGTTATGAAACCCTATTCATTCAAGAATATAAACCACGAAAAAAGAATATTTAATTATAGGTTATCTAGAGCCCGAAGAGTAGTCGAAAACGCGTTCGGTATACTGGCAACGCGTTTTAGGATTTTTCGCCGGAAAATAGGTATAAGCATTCAACACGTCGATGCTATTGTGCTAGCATGCTGTACTCTACATAATTATATGAGGACGAAATCAAAGACATATATGACAGTGTAGACGCTGAAAATACAAATGATCGTACTTTTCGACCGGGTGACCAGCGGGCACAAAACTTTCAATTAATGTCATTTGCGCAATGGACGGAAAAGTAGCGCAATGATGAAGGCAATGATGTTCGAAATAAATTTACGACATATTTGAATGGACAGGGTAGTGTTTCTTTCCAAGAGGACATGTTACAAGTGGTACCATAATCACCTAATATATCAGACAATAGATAATAAAGTTATGTTTATTATTTTAATTACTAACCTCTTCCACATCATCCAGGGTATCTATAAATATTTCAAACATCATCTCAAATGTTTGCTGTCTCATATCTCGGTTGAAATATTGTTTGTTTTTTTATCCCACATGTGGGGCCGGTCTCTATAGACTTCTATCACTCGCGTCCAAACATCATGCTCTCTCGACTGGTCTCTATTTTCCATTTTTAATTCTCTTAAACCACAACCAAAAACACCAAAAACGTGCTCCGTTCAACTAAAAACATGTTCCGCTCTTTTTGGTCATGAACGAATTGACAGAAATCGGTCCAATCACGCTACACACGTGTGTCGTAGAGGGCTGTCGGAACCGATTTAGGGAGCAAGGATGGTCAACAGCCCCTGCCGCCCTGCCTAGGAGACAATTTAGGAAATTGTCCCTGCTTGCCTAAACACATCACGATTAAGGAGGGAATCAAGGGACATAACCCTAGATTGCCCCTGCGGCAGGCGTGTGAGTAGCCCGCTGAGAAACATTATCAAGAACTCTATTCTTGGATATATGTCGCATCATGCCAGTCTATGTGGCTAATTGCGTTGCAAAATAGCAATAGAAGATAATGTCAAAAGCTGCCTTTAAAATTACTTATGCTACAATTGTTCCAAATTAGATTATACGTATATAGACTATCAAAATATAGAAATCGTGTTAAGTATAGGCAAAACAACGTAGGTGGCGAGATACTCACCGACAGCAATCATTTACCACACTAACCGTTCAGCAAAGTGATTAAAACACTTTCCAAGGTAGATATGTTCTATATTGTTGTGGAGGATTCATGTTTTACCTTACAGATTCTTGGGGTTTCTCTCCACTATCCTTTTGAACTTGCTATATAGAGCCTCTTCGGCTCCGGCTCCAGGATGTAAACAGCACAAGTGCTAGTTTAGTAACCCTAATTAAATACCTAGATAACTTCAATAACTTGACAATCTGCAAGAGCTTTTTGCTGTTTTATTGTATTTACTAACCATTTTTATTTTTAGTTTTTTGCCTTTCTTGACAACGGGAATAGATTTATTTCCCGAAACGTTGAAGTTATCTAGGTATTTCATTAGGGTCACTAAACTAGCACTTGTGCTGTTTACATCCTGGAGCCGGAGCCGAAGAGGCTCTATGTAGCAAGTTCAAAAGGATAGTGGAGAGAAACCCCAAGAATCTGTAAGTTAAAACTTTCCAAGGTATTTTAGATTTATTTTTAAAATTTATAGGCTCGGTGCATCATTCACACTTTTGGCCCAGATAAACCCACACCAGATGCGAAAGGTCGGTAAATTCCTCGCCAGCCAACTTTAACCTTGACGTGACGGTTATACGCGGCCTGCACCAAATAATCTGGGTATGATTCTAGAATTGCTCTTGAAAATTAAAATAGTTGGCCTGCACCAATTAAATGAAAACGTGTTTTGTTGGGGGACTGGTTCAGAAGAAATAAAAATTTGCAACAGCCATTCACTTTCCTTTTTCCCAACAGGGCGGTCATTGAAATCTAGTGAAATTATGGCTGCACTGACTTTCACAAAACACTTTTGGATTTATTTGAAAGAGTAGAGAGCGGGAGCGTTTAAATTGGCAGCAAGGTTAAGGACAAGGACATTTCTGTGTCAGTGTCAAAATGTATTTTTTGACACATTCGTAAGCAATTTTGCCAACCTATTTTAGGGGTCGCGACTAGTCCTAAGGTCGCCCGGGTGGCATATTCATAAGTTACCGACGAAACAAGGGCTTGGATAGGGCTACTGTAATATAAATGTTAGTCATAATACCCCTGTTTGGTTTCATTCTTCAAATATTTGATTACCTCATGCCTAGCCCTCCGCTCGCTTCGCTCGCTACGGGGCGTAACCAAACAGAAACTAACCAAAACTAAACCAACGTATGAGAAACAACTACATTTATGTTACAGTCATTTATGCGAGCGGCTGTTTTCGTCGGTAACTT
Source organism: Pissodes strobi (assembly GCA_016904865.1). Taxonomy (NCBI): domain Eukaryota; kingdom Metazoa; phylum Arthropoda; class Insecta; order Coleoptera; family Curculionidae; genus Pissodes; species Pissodes strobi. Next base: position 15,483 of record JAEQML010058100.1, read on the forward strand.
ATAAATATGCGCCCGGGTGCTAGCAAGGTTTTTGCACCCCTTGTTATACGAAAGTAGCTAGGGTTGATACATGATTTTGTTTTTTACGAAAACAGAATTCACATAAAAAAACACATTAAGAGTAAAGAAGCTTATTTTAATTACTTATATTGCTACATTTTAATATTATACAAGATGTTTTAGTAAGGGTGGCCCCCGGCCATACCTCGATAACTATTTATTCCAGAAATTTTAAAAGCAATGTTACTACTAAAAAGAATCATAGTGGGTCTTAATTTTTAATTTTTTTAATTTGCAATTTTGATACAAAGTACAATTTTTGAATATATTTTAAAACAAATGTCAAAACCGTTAAAAAAATATGTGCCTCACCTTTATAAGCTCACAACTGAAGTCAAACTTCTGAGAGATATTTGGAATTGAGTTTTTAAGCTTTTGTTTCTCAACTTTTGCCGAAACCGCGTTTCTCGAACTTTATTTTTATTATTTGCTTTTTACAATAGTTTTATTAACTTTCCCAGCAATTTTTTCTTTTTTATTATGATTTTTTTTTATTTGGTTTTATAACACTTTTATTACCTTTCCGAAAAACCTTTTACGTTTTTTTTTTCTTTCCTTTTATAATACTTTTATTAACTTTCCGACCATTTTTTTACGTTTGTTTAATATTTTCCTATATTTTCTAAACTTTGTGTTTTTTTCATAAGCATTTTTTTCTCACTTGCCATCCCCGACCTCGTAGCTGAACTCCTTCGCCTTTTTTTTCGCCTAAAACCGCGTTTCTAACTTTCCGAACAATTTTTTTTAAATTTTTTTCCAATTTTTTGAAAATGTATGTGTATTTGATGAAATGAGGGAGGTATAATCCCCCGCCCCCACTTATCAGATTTTCGATCCGAGGCTCCGTTGCAGAAATATTGGCAAAAAACGGTTTTTTTCCCAAAATCCCCCCTTAAGTTAAAGCCCCGGTCCCCCCCCATATGTTCAAAGCCCATGAGGCGCACCTACCATAAAGAGTTCGACCCCGTAGCTCTCCCGTTCTCCCGAAATTAATTATTTTAGTTTTTTCTTCTCCCCTTTCTCCTGGCCGAACGCGGAGTGGTACGTGGTGCAGTTCTCGTCCAGGATCCTCATTTTACCCCAGCTACATGTCCTGAAATTTTGGAAAAAAAGTGTGTGGGAGTGTGCGTTAAACAACATTTATACATACCTTTCAGGATCGCGGGGTAATTTAAATAATGATTTTTCGCCACCACTTCTAGAAGAACAATTCAAATAAAGGCCCTTATAACCAGGCATTTTTAGCAAAAATAAAATAAAGATTAATAATTATTTTTCGAAACGCTCTCGGACTAAACTACAAGACTGGCGTTTAGAATCACACTAGAGCGTGCCCTGACTATTTCGCCGAATGGCTGGCCATCCCAAGGAGGCGGAGCTTTAAACGAATTATTGTTCATGCCTTAGGCGAGCGCTTTCGCATCTGGTGTGGGTTTATCTGGGCTTTTGGACAAAGTACTGAACAACCGAAAGCAGTTAAAGTAAAAAGTCTCAATTTCTGATATTGTATGAGAAATGTCAACATAGATATAATGTTAATGGCTCGGTTGACGTAAATGTTCAAATCTCGCTTTCTAGTTAATATTTTGTGTGCTTAGAGATGTCTGTAGATAAAGTATAGTATTTGACTCACGTAAAATGAACCATAATACACTCTGATGATTATAAAACTCGCCGCATCATCATCCTCGTTTATTATGGCCTACATTATACGCTCGGTAAATAATATAGGATGATGTCATTATAACACATTTAACATCCTCATTCAAATGTCATTAGGGTCTTTATGATAACGCTCAGTGTCATTATGAATTCATAACGACACGTAAATAAAAAAAAAATAGAAAAACAAAAAGAAAGTTAGTCACCACTTTTATTTGTTATTATTAATCATAAAATATTAGAGAGTTTTTAAGCCAACTAAAAATAACAGCAGTTTTGGGCGGTGTTATGGTTAACGTCGTTATCAACAACGATTAATAAAGGAGATTTCAAACCTCAACACGAACGTCAAAAATGTTTTTAAAAACAAAGGCAATGACAAATTATATTTGGGTATTTGTATAGTATGGTTATAGTAACAACACCATCCAGACTAACCCAACTTAGATTTCCATGCTATCCAGTTGGAAGAGGACGTTTGGGTTTGCTTTCGGAACTCAAATTTGAGACTGCCATTTCAATCACCTCATATCCATCCCCGTACGATTTTTTTCTTATGTTGCCAGATTATATGGCCTTTATTTATTGCCAGAATGAATATTCCAAGTTAACTAATAAAAATATAATTTCTATACGTTCTACAGTCTAGTATATTGTTGAAGATTTGGAAGCACCATTGCAATGCATCGCATGGCATTTTCCCAAAAGTATTAATACCAGGTAGTTGCATTGTTTATTTCTCTATTTCACAAAAGTCGGATATAATCGGTGGTGCTTGGCAACATCGCTATATATCTTCGAACCATTTCCACCGTACTTATTGCTTCAACATTCCCGTATGTAGTAAAAAAACTCATTGAACCTTTGTTTGTGTAAGTGAAATGATAATATGAATGTATTGTCCTTCATCTTTAATATTTTATACGGCCATTCATTATACTTGACACATTACCATGACAGTTTGTAACAAACGGGGATGTATTGTATTAGCAACCAGGAACGTCAGACTGGTGAGAGCAATTAGATTTCGGGGAGTGACGCCGCGACGCCCCCCCCCCCCCCCCCAACTATTTCGAGTTGCCACGGGATGTTGCCTATCAAATCCCATCGTCCTCCAGGCTAGAGAGCACCGAAATACAAAACCTGTGGCCGATCGATGACAGTTCGTGACAAGCGGGGCTGCATGGTATTAGCAGGTAGAAACGTCAAACTGGTGAGAGCAGTTTGATTACGGTGAACGACGCCCCTGCCTTTCGGAGTTTTCACGGGAGACGGCCCATCTAATCCCATCGTCCTTCTCCAGGCTGTACACCGAAGTACAAGGTCTGGAACTAATCACTGAGGAATAACCCAACAAACCCCGTTCTCAGCCCTTTCAGACTAGGGATCACCAGAGATATAAGTCTGGGGCCGGCACTTCCAGTTCAAGCGGCTCTAACTGGTAGATGCATAAGCCTATTCGCATTGTGCGGTGAAATACCACCTCACCATAACTGGCCAGTACTAAGTGGTTTTTCAAAATCACGTTCCACAGCAAGAATATATGGGCAAGATCAAAACATTACAGAGGTAAACTTCCCGGCATCGGCAAGCGGTCGATGGCCCTTCATGCAAAGTTTCACAGGTGGCATAGATACCGAACCAATTTAGAATAGATTTCTGCAACATAAGAGGCCTATGTAACCAACATAAATTTGGTACACCGTCATCTTCAAGCAAATAGACCGCACATAATAGACCTTACAGAAACACAGGTATGTTCTAAAATGACAACAGTAAACTACTTCTACTGTGGTTATGACCTACTCTCCCGAACAAGATATAAGTTCGGAATGTGCATTTTTATCATAAACGACCATTCGTGTCACCGTGAGGAACACTCGAACCGAAGAACCATGACGTCATGTGGCTAGAGCACGGTATAAACAAGTATATACGGTAGGTTCACTCGGGACAAATTTCCAATTTCGCCGACAGTTTTTAGCTTCGAAGCGAATCCGGATTAATCTCGTTCGCGGCCAGCGGTGGCTACAATACGAGGGAGAATTTACGGTCAGTGTGCAAACGCCTTGATATTCTGTACTGTTGGGTCGCGTTGAATTAAATAATTATTAAGATCGCTACAATGACGAGATATTGTTGTGCGGATAATTGTATTATAAAAGTGGCTGTAGGATTATCATTTTTTAGATGCCCTAAAGACCCTACCAGGTAAGATTTATAATAATTTTTTAATAATATGCAGTTTTTCAATTACACGTATAAACGGTTTAACAAATATGTCTTTATTAAAATTCTGTTAATTACCTAAATTTGGATAAAGACAATAGTGAGAAAAGAAAACAAGTACGGCAAAAATAAAATGCCCGTCACCACTAGCGTGAGCAAAAATCCGTTTATGTTTTAATAAGTGCGAATTTTTCACATGATCTTTTGTGTTTTTAAAGCAACTCTTATATTTTAACATTGAAAATGATTCTATTATCCTAGTAGGTATAGGGCCTCAAATCTTGAAAAAATGCATGCTACATTTGACACATGACATCATACGATGGTAGTTTATTTACTTAAACTTAAATTTGATTTATGGTATCGGAATCGATTAAAATGACTAAAATAAATTGGAACTAACTGAAACTAACCGAGAGTTGATTGAGTGACTAACCAAAACTCGCCAAAAGTAACCAATACGGGCTTAAACGTACTGGTACAGGTTGCAAAAATTAAATTAAGTTAAAATTAACCAAAACGAACGGAATTTTAAGGACTAACCAAAATTAACCAATAACATTAAATTTGATTATAATGTATCGGAACCGATTCAAATGACTAAAGTGAATGGGATCTAACTGAAAGTAACCGAAAGTTGATTGAAAAACTAACCAAAAGTAACTAAAAGCACCAAAAAGGGCTAAAACGTATCGGAACAGATTAAAAATATTAAAGTAAGTTGAAACTAACCCAAAGTAACCGAATTTTAGCGACTAATCTAAAACATTAAAATTGGTTATAAAGTATCGGAACCCGTTCAAATGACTAATATAAATTGAAACTAACTGTAATTAACAGAAAGTTGATTGCACGACTAATCAAAACTAGCCAAAGTAACCAAAAGCACTGAGGGCTTAAAAGTATCGGAACAGATTAAAAATATTAAAGTTAGTTGAAACTAACCCAAATTAACCTAATTTTGGCGACTGACATAATTTAACCAAAAACATTTCATTCAAATGAGTAAAATAAATTGGAGCTAACTGAAACTAACCGAAAGCTGATTGAATGACTAACCAAAAGTAACTAAAAGCACCGAAACCGGCTAAAACGTATCGTAATAGATTAAAAATATTGGAGTAAGATAAAATTAACCCAAATTAACCGAATTTTGGCGACTAACCTAAGCTAACCAAAAACAGTAAAATTGGTAATAACGGGTTAGAAGAAGGGGGAAGACTTTTCTCCACAAATGAAAATGCCAATCTTTAGTTTAAGAGTTATGCATTTCGATGAGTTCACTCATCATCATCAGACTCACACACTACTTAGCTATAATGTTGTATGTTTACATAGCAACAATGACCCAAACTAACCCAAACTAAAGATCGGCATTTTCATTTGTGGAGAAAAGTCTTCCCCCTTCTTCTAACCCGCTATAATAGCAACTCCACTCCAAAAATGGACTTCTACTTACAAATTGGTAATAACGTATTGGAACCGGTTCAAAAGACTATAATAAATTGAAACTAACTGAAATTAACCGAAAGTTGATTGAACGACTAAACAAAACTAACCAAAAGTAACCAAAAAAGCGAAAACATAAATCAAAACAGATTAAAAGTATTAAAGTAAGTTGAAACTCGCTTTAATTAGCTGAATTTCGGCGACTAACTAAAATTAACCAAAAACATTAAAATTATTTATACTCGTAACGTATGGAAACCGGCTCAAATTCTAAAATAAATAAAACCAACTAAAACTAACAGAATGACTAACCAAAACTAATTAAAAGTAACAAAAGCACTGAAAAGTATCGGAATAGGTTACAAAAATTAAAGTAAGTTAAAACTAACCAAAACGAGCAGAACTTTGGCGACTAATCAAAAGTAACGAAAAACACTAAATTTGATTATAACGTATCGGATTCGGTTCAAATGACTAAATTGGATCTGACAGAGACTAACCGAAAGTTAATTAAACGGCTAACCAAAACTAACTAAAAGTAACCAAAAGCGCAAAAACGGTCTAAAACAATTCGGAACAGGTTAGAAATATTATCTACAGCAACGTTTAGGCTAGTTATATATTAATAGATTTTCCTATCTACAAGTGGAGGGTAATCTTTTAGATCTTCATATCCGCACCTTTTTTTATTTTTTTTATAATTATGTTAAAAAAAATTATGTTATAAAGGCATTTCTTCAATTAAATATATTTTACACTCGTGTTTGTATTTTTACTTTTTTAAACTCTGCTTTTAAAAACTATTCGAATTACACAAATCACATGTTTGCGTTTTTATTCATCATTTTCAATGTCCTCCCGGTTGCATCTTTGCGAAGGACTGTGAATTTTTCAATAAATTGAGCTGGTTTTAGACTATTGTTAAGAAGTTACGGCTGTAAGGTTTATAATTTGATTTTCGGCTTAGTTTATTATATTATACAATTCCACATTCGATTTTTGTTTCAGATGTGAATAGTGGAAGAAATCTAACGGTATGCAACTCGACTAGTTTTTACAAAAAAAAAAATAATTCGATCCGTCTCTTAATCCCCGGTCTAGCGCAGTTAGTTTCACTTAGTATCAACTGATTTAAGTCATTTGAACCGATTCCGATAAGTTATAATCAATGGTTAGTGGATTGGATGAGTTTTGGTTAGTCGTTCAATCAACTTTCGGTTAGTTTCACTTATTTTATTCATTTGAGCCGGTTCCGAAACGTTATAATCAATTTTAATAGATTTGGTTAGTTTGGTTAGTCGTCCAATTACTTTCTGTTAGTTTCGCTTAGTCTCAACTTATTTTACTTGTTTGAGCCGCTTCCGATCCGTTATAATCAGTTTTTCATAAACCGACTCGTGACGTTCAGGAAAAATTTCCGTGTCGGGCGCGACCTTGAAATATCACTCGCATGAAACCACAGAGGTATTCATTTGAACCGGCTCCGACACGTTATAATAACATTTTATGCTTTTGATTAGTTTTGGTTAGCCGCGAAAATTCGGTTGTTTTAGTTAGTTTAAACTTACTTTAATTTGTGTAATCTATTTTAGCACGTTTTGGTGCTTTTGGTTACTTTTAGTTAGTTTTGTTTGGTCACTCAATCAACTGTCGGTTAGTTTCAGTTAGTTTTAATTTATTTTAGTCGTTTGAACCGGTTCCGATACGTTTAACCAATTTTAATGTTTTTGGTTAGTCGTTAATATTCAGTTAGTTTGGTTTATTTTTTTTAAGTTACTTTAATATTTTTAATCTGTTCCGATACGTTTTAGCACTTGTTGGTGCTTTTTATTACTTTTGGTTAATTTTGGTTAGTCGTTCAATCAACTTTCGGTTAATTTCAATTTGCTTATTGAACCGGTGCCGATGCTGGTACGTTATAACCAATTTTTTCGTTTTTGGTTAATTTTGGTTAGTCGCCAAAATTCGGTTAATTTGGGTTAGTTTTAACTTACTTTAATGTTTTAAACTATTCCGATACGCCGTAGCCCTTTTTAGTGCTTTTGGCTAGTTTTGGTTAGTCCCTCAATAAACTTTCAGTTAATTTCAGTTAGTTTTAACTTATTTTAGTCACTTGAACCGACTCCGATACGTTACAATCAAATTTAATGTTTTTGGTTAGTTTTGGTTAGTCGCCAAAATTCGGTTCATTTAAGTTAATTTTATCTTACTTTAATATTTTTAATTTGCCCGATACGGTTTAGCCCTTTTTGGTGCTTTTGGTTAGTTGTTCAATCAACTTTCGGTTAGTTTCAGTTAGTTCCAATTTATTTTAGTAATTTGAACCGGATCCGATACGTTATAACCAATTTTAATGTATTTGGTTAGTTTTGGTTAGCTGCAAAAGTTCGGTTAATTTGAGTTAGTTTTAACGTACTTTAATTTTTTTAATCTGCTCCGATACATTTTAGTTCTTTTTGGTGCTTTTGATTACTTTTGGTTAGTTTGGATTAGTATGGGTTAGTAGTTCATCACGCATATGACATCATGTGTGGCAAATGTAGCATGCACTTTTTCGCAATTTGATGCCCTATAACAGGAAAACAGAAACATTTTCAAGAAAAAGTCTCACAAATGCAGCCAATCACTTGAGAAATGCACCCGGTTAATTGGTCATGTTAAAGAGGACGCCAAATAAGTCAGCTAGAGTGGAGGACAGCTCGCAAAGCCATCTCCAAAAACTGACGATTTCGCAGAAAATGTGAGAGAAATACTCGTAGCGCGTGTAATGAAGTGTTAAGACCTTTAAGAAGCTAGAAATTTAGTTTACTAGCTTAATATGTCCTTTTTTCTGGCCTTTTTTATATTTAAATTCCCACAATATTTGTCAGGTACTTTGAACCTTCTGCTTTATACGTGTTTTAATATATAAATCAAGTTACAAACTGTCAAATAAATTATTTTAATTGTTATTACCTTTATTTATAATGTTTTTGAATTTAGTATACATTACTATTTTGTGTAACTTTATTACATAGTTTTATTCATTTGAATCACGTATTAAAAATTACCTTAATCGCTCTTTGAAATATCGTGTATCAAATAATATCGGAGGAAATAATTTTGCATCAGCTAATACTTTTTGAATCTCCCCTCACAGACTGCTCGCTGCTGCAGGTAGAGTAAAAAACTAATTTTTTACCGTGCTGCGGCTTTTGCCTGTGATCCAAAAACATGAAACGATTTTTGCTGAGTGAATCTACTCGATATTATTTGTACTCTGCCTAGAGTTCACCGCCAAGATTAGTCAAGTTCATATGCTATCATTGCTGTCTATCGTCCTCCGAGTGATAGAGCCCTGTGTTTTCTAGAACGTGAAGAGGCGTTGTCTTTCTCCCGTGGCACGTGAACTTACCCCCACTACTGACATATCACGTCCGTAAAGGGCAAATAACGTAGAGAAATTGTACAAAAACTTAACATCACCGGTTGTCTAAATTAAAATTATGAATTTTAACACAAACTGGTCGAAATCTGCTGGCTAGTTTTTATAAAATTCGATTATTATAGATCGGAATTTTAGGGACACCTATATAGATAGGAATTTTAGGTTGGGTTAGCTAGCTATCCTGTCGGAAGTACTGTGATTGGTCGGATGTGTTTCTGCTTGTAGCTGACCCTAGCTTGTGTTTCGAAATACGTGGATCGTATTATTCGAAGACGTTCTGATTTTAGCTATCGAACTAAACTGATGCAGTGGCAAACGCTGTAACAAGAGATGGCGCCAGAGAGTTTTTAAGCGGCATTCTTGGAATGCGATACACAGTCGCCTTAACATAATACGAATTAAATCACTAGATTTGAAAACATGTTTAAATGGTTTTTGAACAGATAAATAATACCATCTTTTGATTATTTAATGGAACACCCTATATATTATTGACTAAAATTGAAGAAATTTTTGCTCTGATTTAAAAAATATATAAAATGCTTGCATTTGCTTTGATCAATTTTGCAACATTTGCTAACAAATATTTCGGGATTTATGCCTACTTGTGTGTTTAATATATAAATCGCGGTCTCCCGCGGCTATGGATGGAAATTTTCGGGGCTATTTTATGATGCTTATTATTAAATATTTCAAAAAAGGCCAAAACAAATGCAAGCATATCGTATATTTATGAAATCGGAACAAAAATATCTTGTATTTTAATTAATAATATACAGGGGTTTAATTACGAAAAAAACAAAAGTTGGCATTTTTGACAGTTTTACGATGCTTTTTTGTTTATAACGGATCCTGACGATTGGGGAAAAATACCCTAACTTTCGCATTTAAAGTTTTTTTTCTAGCTCCATAAACGGAAAAAAATACTGTACAGGGTGTCCCAAATTCGAGCCTCATCATTGGGATCTCGGAAACTAGAAGAGATACGAGGTCGGTTAAATGGAGGCAAAGTTGCGCAGTTTGATGCTGATCAAAATTTCACCTTACAAGTTTAAAAATTCTGAATACTTCCGATGAAATTTGGAAAAATAACGAATATTCGCGAATTCATTTTTATGTTTTTATGATTCTATTTGAATAGTTATAACAAAATAAATTTCACATTTTCATTGCTACTTTTCCTGTTCTTCAAGATGGTGTTATCAGATTTTCAAGCCGACGTTTCGTCTTTGAGCTGCCATCATCAATCATATAATTATTAAAGTGTCATCCCTCAAACCATAGGCTCTAGGCTATATTTTTAGCAATTTACCAAAGTGTGTGGGATTAGATTTGGAACAAATAATAAATTTCCCATTCTCTTTGTTGTATCGCACTTTTTCGACAAAACCATTTAATGATTTCCTGGTAACATCTTACCAAAAGTCTGTTTTCTATCTCTAACACATGAGTTGTTGTTATGATAAATTCCATTAATATCATTTTTTCGATTAAGTGCGATACATCATTGATTCTGGAACCTTAGAGGCTCTTAAAGTCCGTAATAAAAAATCCAGGGCCGTATTTAAAAAAAAAACAAATGGCAGCTCAAAAACGAAACGCCGGTTTGAAAATCTGATAACACTATCTTTCTCACAAAATAGCCGAAATCCAATATTTTTTCGAATTTCTGCATGTTCAATTTTCTTGTATTTCCCGATTTCGTACGAAAAATTTTAAACTTTTTTATATAGCAGACATCGAGGGCATTTAGAATCTGATATTGTTTTTTCAAAATGTCCATGCGTAGGTTGGCACGATAAATTTTTCAAATTGAAAAATCAAAAGGTTCACGAATTCGACATTTTCAATCATATCGATACGATTTTCGAAATAATTTTCATAAAAACAATCATCCATGTAAGTCATATTTTGTTATATTATGTATGTAACGCTAACGCAAAAAATTATAAATAGTCATCTAATCCTTGATAAAAAAAACTGTGGGCCAGTGGATTAGTATTGGTTATGTTAATTGTATTGATATTTTCTCGAAGCAAATAGGGGGCTCACAAATAACACCTGGCATATTAAGCCCCTGAAATATTAAGTTACGTTACAAGTCCGAAAAGTGACTTATTACACACTATGAGTTTAGATGTTCACAGCCGAGCCTGGAGTTTCTAAATAAGTGCTCTTCTATAGAGCAGTCCACGCTCAAAAGATAGTGTTGCGCCTTACGGCAATGATTTTCTTATAGGGAATAACTGTGCATTGTTGCGAACTCGGGGGCCTTTTGCTAAGGTATGGAACGTTGATAATTAGTTATAAAATAGTATATTATTTTATATGGAGGAAAAGTGATACTTTTCATGGCGCGCTCGTGTTTAACAGCCGAACGGAGTGAGGCTGTTAATAGAGAGCAAGCCATGAAAAGTAACTTTTCCTCCAAATAAAATATGCTGTTTTTTCTTCAAATGTCGCCAAATTAATGCAAAAACATCTTTTTTTAATAGTAATAATATCTAATTATTATTAAAGATAAGTGGGTTCGCAAGGCGGCTTAGACCGGTGTCGGTGAATAGGCACAGGTTGTTGCTATAGTAATGTCACATAAAGCTGTCAGTGGACACTGTCAATAATAATTATTTTTTTAAAATTGCATCTCCGATTGCGTTTTAATTCCGTATTGATAAGCAGTTATTGAGTAAGTTCGATTAAATAATAACCAATTTGTTCCTAAATTAGTGATTTTTAGAAATGCAGTGCACAAATTGAGTGATAAATACAAATTTAAGTTTAATAATTCTTGAGTTGTTGAAGCTTGTTTTATTGTTTGTTTGTTTCTATGTTGCTAAGGTAACACTTTTACCTCCGCCGGCGGAAAAGTGAAAAGTAAAGCTCCGGCGGAGGAAAAATGAAACTTCACGGCCGCCTACCCAGTCGAGTAATGACGGATTTACTGACGTTTGAAGAAAAAAGCATTTTTCTCGTTAAGCATTATTAATTTTATTATACTAATAAAAAATACATCCCGCTTAAGAAATTATGCATTTATTTAACTGCCTGCAGGAAAGAGGCTAACTAAAACCAAGTAATAAAGTCTGTAAAGCGAGCGTTAATCGTTACGTCATAAATCGTGACGTCATATCACTTTTGAAGCATGTCTTAAAATGATTCACAAGAGTCTAGGAGGGAGTCATAACTTAATATTCGCGCATGATCCACTTAGTATCAGTAAAACAGACGGCTATTATCGGTATCGAATGTGAGGTTAGATAGGACGCTGAATTTAAAACCCAAACAATAACAAATAACATGTCAGGCTGATGAACTCGTGATTCATAGATGAAATTTAAAGAAATTGACCGATAAATATGTGTCTTTCTTTCACTCTGGTAAGATAATATTTGGTCTTCAATATGAATATTTTATTTTATGCAATCTGATTTGTTTTAGGTGTTAAAAAAAGTGCTGTGAGGTTTGCAATAAGAACTTAAATCACTGTAAAAAAAAACAAGACAATACAAACGGAAATACTCTAGTGTTCTAATGAAAAATTCCGGCAGAATTTCTTAGATATTCAAGAGTCTTGTTATCTTATGGGTAGGCAAACATATCTAAAACCTGTGAAATTTAGAATCGGTGTAATTTTTGCTATGAGAAACTACAATATGCAATTATGCATGCGATATTCATATATGTTAATTGAAGAAACATTCAGCTCAATTCAAAAGCAATGTAATGTGAAACAAACTTGGCCGATAGAATAGTGTGTATAAAAAGTTGCAAAATTTTTTTTAATATCAGATATGTAACTGAAATGTGATTTGTCCAAATCTTTACCAATTAATTGTTATTTCTCATACGATTGTGAATTTGTAACCATCTGTAAAGTGCAGTAAATAAATTAATAAAAACAGAAATTTATCATTCCAGTAAACTTTGTCATATATATTTAAATTTGACTGTAAATCAAATTTTATTTTTCGGGTAGCTACGGTTTTTGTTCTTTTATCATTTAATTAACCTTTTCACATTATAGCAGTGTTCTGTAGTAAATAAATCTGAAAGACCTCAAACATGTACCTGTTCTTTAGTTTTATATATGTAAGTAAATAAGTTTATTTCATTTTTGTACAGGTTTTGCTTATTACCCAGCAAGCACATATACATATTATGGATGTATATGTAAGTTACATTGAGTACATTGAACCTGTCACGTAATGTACTATAAACGTTACACTGACCTCTATGTAACCGCCAAATGTCTGTAATTTGTGGACTTTTTAAGTACATCTTAACGAAGTAAAAATGAGCTTTTTATAAGACTTTCAAACTGCCGTTAGATGAACTAAGTTTATGTATCTCGAATATCATAATGCCATGATTCTCTAATGTACCTAATCAATTGCAGTGGCATGTGCCCTAAATAACTTAAGTTTTACATTATTCTTTAATATTTTTGATACTTATTTGTTAGATGTTAATAGTAACAGCCTAAATGATATTAGTGGCATATCACATTATAATCAATCCGAGACATTAGAACCCACCCATGAGAATATATAACATGTTTTCTTGCAATATGTTAATTGCAGTGGCGGCCCCTGCCGTGGGGCACAAGAGAACGTGCCCCCCAAAAATTCCATAAAAAATCATAAAATATTAGACACCTATTCCTATTATGCCAATAATAATATTAATAATTATTTGTACATTTTTCAGCATATTTAGCATTACCATTATCTAATTATCTACTAAAGTACTAGAGCAATTTACTAACATTCGCCCAGGTTCACGCGTCCTGATTTTACGTCACAGATTGCCATAAAGCACGTTGTATTCTATTTTGTTTACGAGGTTGCTATGGCAACGGCTGGTTTCACCGCCACCTGGAATGGCCGATTCGTACACATTCTTATTGCGTCCCCATGACGGCTTTCCTTTGATCTGTGATTTTTACCACTTGTCGCGTTTGTTTTGACTAGAGTGATGATTGACATTTTGCGATTAGAGAAATAATATAGTGACGATTGACGATGCTAAACTAAAGTAGGTAATTCCGAATAAAAGCTTTGAACCATTTTATTTTTGTTTAGTGTTTGTTTAATAGAAAGTTACGGCAATTTATTTCGTTAAAATTAATTCATCAGTGGTATATATTTAAAAAAAAGCAGACCTCTAAATTATGAGGAATTCATTAACGTGGTAATATCTAAAAAATAGGTCAACAAATTAATAATATTTTGGGTATTCATGCTACACATGCTATTTTTAGACAGGTTGTCGGCTTCCTATTGGACAAATTGTCGATGCTGGCCGACGGGAGGTAAAAAATAAAGAATGCACTTTATTTGGGTAAATCAAGTAGTTCCATATTCGGTTCGATTTACGTTTGCGTTTTTCGGGCTTACCTATATAATTAATAACAGGCGGTCAAGCGGGGAAGGATGCTGTTAATTCTGTTGGTCGTGTTTGTTGTTAATTATTAAAAATTTATTAGGAAACTATTAAAATATTTTATATATTTATATTTAAAAACGAAATAACTATATGCTTATTACAACTACATACAACATTATCGTCATGTTTATGTTTTTTATTCGTTTTTCCTAAATTCTTCTTATTCTAAAATATAAACATATTGGTCACAAGGAACCCCACGACTATGTTTTCTTAACGATTTTAACGACTTTTGGGCGAAAAGTGGGCGTGGCACCCCGAAAGTTTTCCGCCGTTGGCGGGTTAGCCTTCGCCGGCACTTGCAGCAGGCATTGGCCTACCTTTCTACCTCAGCGCCCTCCCACTTTATAGACCCACGAGCCGCCACTGGTTAATTGATCTTTTAGTGTTTATTTTATGACACGCAATCAGAAAATTTTTGTGCGAATTAATCAGTTTATGCTTCTGATACGTTTTATTTTAACGTCTTACTTCGCATATCCATTATTCAGATTCTATACAATCCCAGACAGAATAATAATACCTATAGGTACGGGCTAATTAATTAATTTCTTAATTTACCAATCAGCTTTTCATAGGAAAAGATTTAAGTATGTAATGTCAAATAAAAACTACAATGAAAAGTGTAATGAAACTTTATTTCCATAAACCTTAATTATCTAAATTTTTGTCTTGCCTCTCCCGTCTCTGCCAGACATGGCGCAACCACTCTGCTACGAAAGACTCGAACTCTTTCTTTGAACATTTGATTGAAGATAATAAATAGCATTAACTAAAAATTAGGACAACTGCAACTATAAAGTATAAATATAAGCAAAAATAAATTTAGAAATTGTAACAAAATACAAAAAATACAAAATTTTATATACAGAGTGAACATTTAACTGGAATAAATTTTTTAATAGAAATCCCATTCGTTTGCTAAAAAAATGAGATTGAGACAATGATATATAACGCCCATAAATAAATTTATAAACGACTCGCAAATTAGGTCATCAATTTTTGTTAAATTAATCTGAAGAAAAACACTTTTCCAACTGAGATTTATATAAGCTCTCTGTATTATCTAGCTTAACTTAACTTTTAAACATATTTTACAAGGAATTAGGCTTTA
>MU192163.1:3484-30862 GCA_016904865.1 Pissodes strobi
GTTGACAAGTCGGTTACCATGGCAACCAATTAATAATATGTATATCACTAATAAAACATATAGTATGGTACTTAGGATTGTTTATGAAGCCTAATTTGATACTAAAAAATTGGTTGCTATGGTAACAAAAAAAAGCAAAAAATCGTCATAATTCGTCAATCGTACGACTTAGAGATTTGATATATGGTATTTAGGTAAAGATTAAAAAACAATTAACAATTGACGTTGACAAGTCGGTTACCATGGCAACCAATTAATAATATGTATATCATTAATAAAATATATAGTATGGTACTTAGGATTGTTTATGAAGCATAATTTCATACTAAAAAATTGGTTGCTATGGTAACCAAAAAAAAAGTAAAAAATCGTCATAATTCGTCAATCGTACGACTTAGAGATTTGATATTTGGTATTTAGGTAAAGGTAAAAAAAATTTAACGATGACGTTGACAAGTCGGTTACCATGGCAACCAATTAGAAAATTATCACGGTAAAATTAGACTAGCGATTGGTAAATCTAATTATAAGGGCTTTCTAATTATAGGCCACGGTACGGATAGGAGCGTGGCAATAATGAGTGACCGAAGGTCACACAAACGAGGCCCGAAGGGCCTCGCGCGTGCCGCAGGCACAGGCGGCCACGCCGCTTGTTATCTGTGGCTGTATCTTGATCCTGATCAACTCGAAATTTAAGAGGTTTTTTGTCGCTTCCAGCTTCAAACCGTTTTCAATAAGATTTCAGACAATTAAATGTACAAGTCTATTTTAACCTAAACATCATGTCAAAATATTGGAAGACTATTTTTGAACAAAAAAAAATTGTCAGAACTTTTCTATACCGGAGATCATCGGTTTTCTTGAAAATCATGACACGTACGTTTAAAGTCGCTTTTTTCATACTAAAAATAAAAAAAAATCACCAATTCGGCATTCTAATAAAAAATTCTAAGTATAACTACTACAAATTATTAGCACACAAAAATTTAAATGATCCACAAAAATTATGGAAGGTGATTAAGAGAGGCCACCAATAATCAGCCATGCAACGCAGAAATAAAATCCATTAACAATCTAGTAAATTTAGAAATAACAGACAAAAAACAGATTGCAAATGAGTTTAACTCCTACTTTTGTAACATTGGAAAACGGTTGCCAAACAAAATTACTTGATGCACTCTGAATCGGGCGATGAGGGAGGGAAGGGGTGATGTTTCATTATTTTTGAGTCCTGTGACAAGGAATGATATAATTAGGGAAGTAATGAACCTTAAAAATGGAGTAAAGGGAGAGGATGATGTCATCTCATCTAATATAATAAAAAATATAAAGAAACTTTTAGTATTCCCCTAAAACATATAACAAATCTAGCTTTTGGTACGGGTGTTTTCCCAATTATATTAAAAAACACTACAATCATACCCTTGCACAAACAAGGAGATAAAAAAATTAATGAACAACTAGGCCTATTTCCCTAACTAGTACAATAAGTAAGATTATTGAGAAGTGCTACAGAAGGAAATTAACAACTTTTTTAGAGAAAAATAATCTACTCAACTCAAATCAATTTGCTTTCAGGGAAAACAATGCCCTTGTTAGAGTAACAGAAGGGATACTAAAAAACTTAGATCTGGGGAAAAAGTGGTAGGCATCTTTCTAGACCTGAAGAAAGCATTTGACACTGTGGCACACCAAATTTTGCTTAAACGTTTGGATAACATGAGAGTCAGGGGTATTCCAAATAACTTTATTCAGTCATACCTTACAAAACGAAAACAAACCACATTAGTCTCTGGACAGGAGAGTGAAGTATTAGAGGTTGAATGTGGTGTGCCACAGGGTACAGTGCTTTCAACTTTGTTATTCAATATTTATATAAATGATATAATGGATCAGATAGAGGATGAGAGTATCACTACCTATTGCTTTGCTGATGATACTAGTATCATAATAAGCGGTAATAATTGGGAAGACACCAAACTAAAAGCAGAAAAGGCATTACAAAAAATTAAAAACTAGTTGGACCATAGTCTACTGTCTCTGAATGTTGAGAAAACCAATTTTGTGACTTTCTCACTTTCCTCTCGCTCTATTCCTGATTTGTAGTGCATAAAAATGCATGACTCTGAATGTGATTTGGCCCTGCAATGTAAATGTGAAATGATCATAAAAAGAAAAAGTAGTCTTAAATATCTTGGAGTTATTTTGGATGAAAGGCTCACTTGGAAGACACATGTTGAGTATGTAACTACAAAAGTAAAAAAACTAATTCACAAATTTTATGAACTGAGACAAATTCTAACATTCAAAACTCTGAGATCAATATACTTTGCATTAGCAGAGTCGGTAATAAATTATGGTTTGGTAGTGTGGGGAAATTGTTGAATTTCTACTGTGCAGAGTAAATAAAATTCAATACACTTCCATATATCAGTGAAATTTATTTAAAAGTAAAACGTGTGACAAAATATAAAAAGACAATTGCAAGACGGTGGCCAACGCAGTTGACCTGCCAAAGATTCTTAGATGACTAACTTAGGTACTAGAGTCATAAAACTAAAAAAAGGACACTTAAGCGACCCAAAGCTCACAAAACAAAAGTTACCAGATGGGTCCGCATATTGCCACTTTTGAAAACGAAAGCGTCGCCAAATACGTACCTACTACTTACAAAGACAATTGGACCCCGTTATGCATCACTTGACCAAGCGACATAATAGAGTTTTTTGAGATATTGGTGCCATCTAGGAGGTAAAGGTGGTATTTATCTCGGAAAAAATCAAGAACGTACAGAACCCTACCATTTTCCTATATTCAACAATAAATCTAAACGCCAATCAGCCCATATGATAAGGGCAATTTTGCATTACTCGACTAAGTGCAGCTTAAGCAGACAAATTTTAATTTCTCTAGTTTGATTTTTGCATAAACGAACCAACCGCCAGTTACTCTGACGCTTGGCCAACTGATGCAAATCTTGTAATTCGCGTCTCGAGCTTTTATCCGTTTATGAATACCTGGGCAGCCACACATCTAAAAGGGATACTGTTATATCTGATTATTAAGCAGGATACAACTTCTTGCGCCCCGCGACCTGTACGATCAGATAAATATGAGTTCTTGCAAAACTTTGATTCTTTGGTGTGTCTTCTGTGGGGGACAAATCAGGAATATTAAGATCGTCCTTATGTTGAAAGCAATAACGGATGCTCACCCTACATTGACAAGCATCAGCATAAGGTTTTTAACATCTGACCATAGCTACCTCCCTAATGACAAAGATTTTGGGGACATTGAATGTGCTCTGAAACTACAGCAAAGACTTTACTCGCTAGAGGATTACATCAATATGATGACAATTTGTAGACGTAAAAATCCACTGATTGTACACCGAATGCAAAAAGAGCAATTCTTCAGCACCGCCAGTTTAGGAAAAAACGATTGTGAACAGAAAAAAAGATGTTCAAGATAATAAAATAAATTGGCTTAAGCTCAAAGAAATTGAAATCCTAAAAGAAAAACCTTTTAACATTGTTGTAAAAAATAACTTTGGTGATGAAGTGCAGGAAGACAATTTAGAGAAGAAAAGAGGCAGGCCTTCAGAAGTGAAAAAAAAAAAATCAGTGAACTTCCAAAAACCTTTGGCCAAATGGTATGCCAATCGCTGAAAAAAAGCTTCAAGATTTGAAATTTCTCCTCAATTTAATACCGTAAGATGAGAAAAAGTTCTATAAAAATCTGATTGGTGATCCAAATATTGATAAAGATGTTACTGTAGATGGACATAATGCTGAATTCGATTTTTGACTATGAGAAGAAGACATGGAAGGCTGAAAAAAATATTTTAATACCTAGTTAAGTCTGCTATTCAATATTAATTTCGGTTTAAATAAATATTTTACTTTTGCACATACAGAATTTTTTTTGTCACGTACCCTGTTCTTCAAAAATAAACACATATTTTAAAAAATATTAAGACATAAAAATAAATTATTATTACTTCGTACCAATATTGCCACTTAGTAGTTTAGCAAAACATGACCAACTGTCGAATTTGGTTGATAGTCGAATAATGCAAAACGGCAAAAACAAGCAACCGCGAAAAACGGTGAATGACCAAGCGCCTTTTTTGTCCATAAAATACATCAAAATGCGTTACTTTGCAATAGTTTTTTAAACTCAAATTTTATTCAATATACTAAACTTTCATGCGAAAAAAAAAGTTTAAATGGATCAATATTTGATTTTTAAAGAAGCATAAAAGTTAAAGCCAGTTTTCTCAAAACGATTGATTTGGCGGTTGGTCAAGTGATGCATAACGGGGTCCAATTATAAAACATCCAAACTATACAGTGCCGTATCATTAATTTCAACAGAAATGCAGGTTCAACAACTTTATCAAAATTACAGATATCACAAAAATGGATTATAAAAATTATACTTTTTAAAAAGAGAAGATATCCTTCTGTGCTAATTTATAAAGATAGTAATATATTAAGCATTGATCAGCTTTATTTAAAATCAGTATTAAGATTTATGATAAAAAACAACTATTACAAAGAAAATCTAAAACATGGTCAAAATACAAGAAATGCTGCTCGAGGACAAGTTGAACTGCAAAACCCTAAACATACAGCATGCCAAGATCACATTTACTGCGTGGGGCCAAGAATTTATAATGACTTACCAGATGCCTTTAAGCAAAAAAAGTATAACAAAATTAAAGCAACCTTAACAAAATGGATTATTGATAGTAGATATAAGATTAATTATGTAATATAAGGGATACAATCAAACTTCAATTTAAATTAATTTTAGAATAGAATTCAGTGATATGTACAGGGTTATTCATTTTAAAGTAAAAATGGTCTTTTTTTTTAACTTCCCTGTATTTTTGTAAAAAACGAAAATAGCCATTTGAGGTATTTTTTTCCGTAGTGAGATAACCCACATCTTTAAAATACTATTTCATTGGACCTGATACATTAATTTTTGAGACACCCTATATATGTGTATATTTTGAGACACCCCTTATGCATGTAAAAGATAAAAACAAGTCATAAATTGAAGTGGAGTTTTTGCGAGGTTTTTTGGAGGAGATCCGAAAGGTATGGTTCGAGAATGGAAAAATAGAGAGTCAGAAACCAGCGGGGTGTACGGTTTATTTTGGTGAATTGTTTTGCTTCTGTGTTCCAATATTATGTCATTACAAGTCGGTAAAATGAAACTTATAATATTGTTATTAACATAGTTTGTACCATTATATATTTTATACGCATTGATAATTAATATTTGATGGTCTAACATGTGTATACCTTTTCATATTGTTATTAACATAATTTGCATAAATATTTCTTCTAATCTCATTGATAATTAATATTTGATGGCATAACATGTGTATATATTTTGATATTGTTATTATCATTATTTGCATAAATATTTCTTTATCTTCATGGATAATTAATATTTGATGGGATAACATATAGATATATTTTGATATTGTTATTAACATAATTTGCATAAATATTTCTTCTATTT
Organism: Pissodes strobi; assembly: GCA_016904865.1. NCBI lineage: Eukaryota > Metazoa > Arthropoda > Insecta > Coleoptera > Curculionidae > Pissodes > Pissodes strobi. Next base: position 9,023 of record MU192163.1, read on the forward strand.
TCATTGATAATTAATATTTGATGGCTTAACATATGGATATATTTTGATATTGTTATTAACATGATTTGCATAAGTATTTCTTCTATTTTCATTGATAATTAATATTTGATGGCATAACACGTGTGTATATTTTGATATTGTTATTGACATAATTTGCACAATTATTATTTCTTTTATTCTCATTGATAATTCATATTTGATGGTGTATATTTAATGAAATCGTTTTATGCTGTGAACAACACTGCTTTAAATGAAAACAAAAATGTATTGTTTGCTGTCTTTTCGGGCTGGAATTTTGGTTTTAGTATGACTGTGATTGCAAGTAAGAGCTTTTGTGAAATTACTAACATTTTCCTACCCTGACGGGAGAATATCCTAGTTATAAATGTAATGATCATTCTAGAGATATTGGCCCTAATTTCAACTTTAGCTGAGTAGCCTCCGTATCCCAGGACCTCAGTACCCTCCAGCGGCGACTGGCTAACTAACACCCCTTTTCGGTAGTGTAGTGGTTATCACATCCGCGTCTGGCACGCGGGAGACTCGGGTTCGATTCCCGACCGAAGATCTATCTCTTCAGTTTTAAATGTATTGTTACAAGTGTAGAACTACAAATTGTGGTACGGGAGACAGTAATTCAATTAATTATAATACTAATAAATTATACAGCATAATTCGGTTTAGGAATTAAGATCGAGGGTTTCTCTGCCGTACTCTTTCCCCTCGTGAATTCCAGGCTGAGTCCGGCACGCTTTTCTTTAATAAATTAGGCGTATTAGGAATCTGTGGTTTAATTTACATGACGCACCTTTCCCTCAAATTTCCCTAAATGTGTTCCGTTGAAGCGCATAATGAGTGAGTAAAATTGTGCAAGATATAATAATAACACAACGTAGGTATTGGTCCGCTTTTTAATCCATTTCTTTTTTATCTAATTTGACGATCATTGGCAAAATAAAGGCAAACCACAATTTTACTTATCTGATTCAACTATGTTGAATCGACCCGGGTACGTTATACTACAGTAGAATTCAAAAATCTCACCAAAAAAACATTTGAATTAAAAACAAAAGACTTACAGCGTGGTTGTCATGCTTTTTTAAATGGAATACCCTATATATCCTTATACTAATGGATAGAGATCTTTACAAGGAATTCACTGATATAGAGGTTGCTGGGTTTATTTCCAGCGGTTTTATTACAATTAATTAAAAACAGTCCCGCAAGAACATCATTTTTAAAGGATAGTTTTACCTGAAAAAGCTAGATAGGCATCATAGGTGTTTATTTGTCAAAGTCAAACATCAAAAAACAACATCTTAAAACCTTAATTATTAATTATTAACATAAACTCCAAAGTAAAACGTAATAGTAATAACACATACTAACTATTTGACAACGATAAAAATAATGTTAATAATTTAAATGTTCTATATGGCCTCCATTATTTTCGAAACATGATCGGTATCCCCTCCTTAACCTTTCTAAACTCGTCAATATTATTTGGGGTTCTTGGTTAAGACGATCGATTTCTTTTACAATTTTTCTTCTAATTTCTTCCGTGTTTGCATTCCTGTTTTCGTAAACAACATTCTTCAAGTGGCCCCATATCTAATAGTTCCATAACGTCCGATCCACTCATTGTAACGTTGGTTAAGAAATTGCAAAACTTGGCGAGCAGCATGAGGCGGCGCCCCATCTTGTTGCCAAATTATATTGCGATAAGTTTCGAGTGGCAATTCTTCTAAAATGTTCTCAATATCGTTTTCAAGAAGATCGAGATATCTTCCGCCAGTTAAGGATCCTTCGTAGAATATTGGCCTGACAATTCTGTTGTTAAATATACCACACCAGACATTAAAATAAGATCTTCCTTGGTATTTAATAGCTTGAAATTTCCTGGGATTTTCTGCTGCCCAATAATGCGCATTGTGTCGGTTAAACATGCCCGATGTAGTAAATGTGGCTTCATCCGTCCAAAGAATTCTTTGAAATAGTGCAGGATCATTATCTTGTTCTCGGATTAAAATTTGAGAAACAAATTGGAAGCGCAGTAGCTTTTGTTCAAGTGTTAAATGCTGCACAAAAAATCTTCATTTTCTTTGACTCATAAATTGACGTTTTTACTTTTGACATTTCCATTTTCCCGTCATTTTCAAAACAGAGAAGCATTTGGCGAGTTTTTCTCCAAGAATTTCGCTATCGATATGTCGTCTGTTTTCGAGATAATAAGAATGAATCAATATATTTATAACAACTGAAACTGCTTCATTGCCGAGCGTAGACAGCTTCTTTTTTTTTTGCTTCGGTCCATTTGCAAAGGCGTTGCCTATAATATAGGGTATTATGGGCACTGCAAGTAGGAAACGGCGAGGAGAAAAGATATCGATGGACTCTCTTCTTAAAGATGTTAAGACTGTAGCCAACAGGGAACAATTCGGTTGGTATGGAGTTCCAGATGCTCGTCACACGCCAGAAGAAAGAATTTTGGTAGAGGCTGGTTCTGGACGTGCTCTGTTGAAGAGCATATGGATGAGAGTTTCTAGCTCGTCGTGTGGGACGAACAAAGTTGGCAAAAAGGGAGAGATCGCCCACCATCCGCCTATGTTCCAAGGTGTGAAGGGAACGAGTCAGTATTTCGTCGTTAATAAGTCAAGTCTAACAGCTCGATTCTGGATGGAGTCTAAGAGCGCTAGAGTATCTTTGGGAGCAGAACTCCAAATGTGAGAGCAATACTCCAGAGTAGGTCTGATATGCGCTTTATAGAGTGTAAGCAGCTGATTGGAGCTGAAGTATTTTTTGGCACGGAAAAGTACATCCAGATTTGAGAGGCACACTTGGCGAGACTTCGGACATGCACATCCCATGAAAAGTTACTGCTTGAGGTTATTCCAAGAAGTGAAAGATTGGAGGATGGAGAAAGAATTTCCCCCTTCATGATGATGTCAAGGTGGTTTCCCTTAGTTTTTCTCCGGGAGAACACAGCAGTCTGTGTCTTTTTGGCACTGAAGATTGCAAGATTGTCGGATCCCCATTCAAGAATTGTGTTTAAGTCTCGATTGAATGAGTCGGTCTTCTTAGTTGTCTAAGAGTGGCCGACGATAATGGTTTGTCAGAAGAAAAGGATCATGCAAGACTGCTATCGTCTCAATAGCTGTAAATGGGGTTTTCAGTAAGCTTATGTGCAGCAGGAACAAAATTTCCTTGCGGAACACCAGCATTGATGGCAAATGCCTCGGACGAGACACCATCGATAGTGACCTGAATACTCCTTTTATCTAAAAACTAGACAATATTGTATGTAGAACCGGTGGAAGGCCATAAGCTGAGAGTTTGTCCAGGAGTGATTGGTGTCACACTCGGTCGAAGGCTTTGGAGATGTCAAGAGCACGACCAGGGACTCTCCGTGTTATTCCAGGGTTGAATTCCAGATGTGTGTTACATAGGACATCAGATCTCCTGTTGAGCGCATCGCTCTAAACCCATATTGTCTATCAGATATTATGTTGTTCTGTTCAAGATATTTCTGGATCTCGGTGTTAATGACTTTTTCCATTACTTAGGCCACTACTGGGGTTAAAGATATTGGACGGTAGTTACTGGCAATATCCTTCTTTCCCTTCTTAGGTACAGGTTGCACTCTAGCGCATTTCCAGAGGGCTGGGAAAATACCTCTATTGTAGCATAAGGTATATCGTTTGGTTAGAATAGGTGTCAGCTCCAGTGCGCATTGTTTGAGTATAATGGGGGAATCCATCCAGTCCAGCGGCCTTTGAGCAGTCAAGACAGCGAAGTATCCCTCTTATCTTTTTTTGCTTGAAACCGATTTCTGTTGTCGTGGCGATCCTAGGCAACATTGGTGCATGAAGTCTTTCCTTGTGTATCAAGGGTGGAGTTTCGTGCAAACGTTGAGGCAAACAAGCTTTTTCCTTTGCAGCCACTGCAACGGAATTGTCCTCGCGCAATAGTGGTAGAAAACTTGAAGATGAAAAGTTTTTCCCGATAGCCTTTGCCACGGTCAGTTCAAAAGCTTCACGCGGACTCTCTGGTCAAAATCACCTTTGGATTGATCAATAATTAGATTGCAGCTATTTCGTGCATCCAGAAAAGCTCGGCGCGAAACAACCGAAGGATTGTTACGCCATTTGCTATGTTTGGTTCTTTTTGGAAACCGCCTGAGTACACCTTTTGTTGTTGACTTTCTAGGATAGGATCGTTTATTAGAGAAAGGGATTGAAGTCTCCATACCAATGAGAATGACCTGGGTAATGGATTCAGCAATTACAGATGGATCGCTGGATTTAAAACAGACGTCCCTCCAAGGGAATGACAAGAAAATGTCACGAAGTTCACTCCAGTTTGCACGTTTATAATGCTACACTTTGCGAGGAAGCGCTTTAGAGAACGGTGGAGTTGGACAGGTGGACAAAGCTGATATAAGCCTGTGATCATGTGGTGATGTAATGTTTATCCTATTTAGCTTAGAATATTAATGCGTGAGGGCTTTGAGCGTTAATGCGTGACGGCTTAGTCTTATTCATTACCCTTTATGTCGAACGCGCTTAAAGAAGTTTTCACTTCAAAAAAATTATGCGCCTCACCTTTATAAGCACACAACTGAAGTGAACCTTCTGAAAAAGAGATATAAGGAATTGCGTTTTTATTGTTTAAGCTTTTTTTGCGCCCTGTTTCCTGTTTCACTATTTTTTTTATTTTTGTTTCCTTTTTTATCCTTTTTTTTTTCAACTTCTTTTTTCGTCGAAAACCGCGTTTCTCTAACTTTTTTTTATTATTTTTTTCTTTATTTCGTTTTATAATATTCTTAATAACTTTCTGAACAATTTTTTATTTTTTTTATTATTTTTTTTCTTATTTGGTTTTGCAATACTTATTATTAACTTTCCGAAAACTTTTTAACATTTTTTTTTTTCAATTTTGTCCCATTTTTTCAAAAATGTTTGTTTATTTTTCATAAAGCGTTTTTTTCTTCCCATTTTTGCCATCCCCGACCTCGTAACTGAACCGCCTTTTTTCCCCAAAAACCGCGTTTCTCAATTTTTTTTCTTATTTCGTTTTATAATATTTTCTTTATTATCTTTCCGAACAGTTTTTTATTTATTTTTTTAAATTTTTTTCGAAAATTTTTGGGTATTTGGGGAGAAGGGAGTATAATTCCCTCCACTGAAGATTCCAGGGTCATCGCTTGTCAGATTTTCGATCCGAGGCTCTGTTGCAGAAATATCGGCAAAAAACGTTTTCGCCCCCAAATTTTTCCTTAAATTAGAGCCCCCCCCCCCCCCCCCCGTATGGACAAATATGGAATTTAATTAAAAGGGCGTTTCACTCTGATAAGCGTTTAGCTTTGATAAGCATTTTTTCTGACTACCCTCGCTAAAGAAGTTTCACTTCAAAGAAATTATGTGCCCCACCTTTATAAGCATACAACTGAAGTGAATCCTCTGAAATACATATAAGGAATTGAGGTGTTTTTGAAGTTTTTTCTCAACTTTTGCCTCCTGGTTTCGATAATTTTTTTATTTTATTTTTTTTTTCATTTTTTTTTGCCAAAAACCGCGATTCGCTAGCCCTTTTTTTTAATTAATTTTTGTCTTTATTGCTATTTATAATACCCTTATTAACTTTCCGAACAATCTTTTCCTTTTATTATTATTTTTTCTTATTTGGTTTTATAATACTTTTCTTAAGTTTCCGAACAATCTTTTGGTTTTGTTTTTTTATTATTATTTTTGTTCTTATTTCGTTTTATAATACTTTCTTAACTTTCCCAATACTTTTTCGTTTTTTTTTTTGATTTTTTCCATTTTTTTCAAAAAATTTTGTTTTTTTTCTTCCCATTTTTGCCATCCCCGACCCCGTAGCTGAACTACTTCGCCTTTTTTTCGTCGAAAACTGTCCAAAAACAGCGTTTCTCTTCTTTTTTTTATTATTTTTTTCTTATTTCGTTTTATAATACGTTGACGTATTGCTTGTCAGATTTTCGATCCGAAGCTCCGTTGCAGACATATTGCAAAACACAGTGTTATAATATGTACTTTTATTAATATTCCGAATAATCTTTTGGTTTTGTTTTTTTTTTATTTTTTTTCTTACTCCATTTTATAATACTTTTATTAACTTTCCGAACATTTTTTTACGTTCTTTTTAATTTTTTCCCATTTTTTTAAAAATTCGCCACAGAAGTTTGGGTTCAATAAATAAATTTCACAAATAATGGGGAATATTTGTAATCCTTCAAATTAATAATTAAAAAAATATTTGCATTATTTCCTCCCCTTCTAAATGATATGGTTATTAAATTTATTATGTTGACGCTATCTATCTACTTAATTTATTTAAGCACAGACTTACTTTTTTTTTAATTATTTTTGCAGCTTTTTAGATGTATCAAAAACACAGCTAAATCAATAAATCAAAAAATTTTCCCATTTACGAAGAGATGAATTAGAAATCATGGAGAGACGAAAATCCTGTTTCGCCTCTATTAATTTTGTTGTCAAATTAGATTTAAGTGCGATAATATCACTATTGAATTTGGGGGGTCCGGACGACTTTACGGATTTTTATTATTATTATTATTATTATTATTATTATTATTATTATTTTATTAGGAGGACCATAATTGAAATAATACATTTAAAAAGAATAAAAATAAGTCCCATAAAAATCATAATTTTTTAGTAACTCTGAACGTCGAAACTCGATGGTTTCTGTCAAATTTAAGAAATAATATAATGCAACGTTGCCGGATGATGTATAATAAGTAACATTTTAGTAAATATCTGAATATGCTTTTTAAACTTGGGAATTTGGGAGTAAACATTGTTTAAAAATATTAAATAAAATATTTGGATTCTTATTATAAAGAAAAGTTGATAGTGATAGGAAGCCAAAAGTAATATTTCACATAAAAAATTGTCTTTTTCCAAAGTTCAGTTTTCGAGTTATTTAAGAAATTAATTTGGGGTTTTTAATAGCCCTTCACTGTCTCCGAAACTAAAAAGCAATTTCATAACAATGTGAACTTTTCTCTAATTTCTAGTTACCAAATCACACATAGCGGTTAAACCAAATGTGATACACCTGGTACCTACCAATTTACCAATCTCCACCTGAAACAAAGTCGGAGACCGCATGTCGTGATCACTGCTTTTTTTTAAGAAGTTGACCTTACTCACGCAGATCCCAATCGACACAACACCCGAATTTCAAATTATTTTACGGCGATTAAACAATCCAAGGCCGCGCCGCAATGTTAAACAAAGTAAAGTTTCATTTTATCTGTTTATATTTTAGTGGCACAGCCCGTAATAAAATTACGTGTGTAGCCGTAGAAATATTTACCAGTTTTTTTTTTGTGAATTTTATTTCTTGAAATATGCTTTTGTCAATCTTTGATTTGAATAACTTACTTAATTCTAAATTTAAATGTCTATTTAATGCACTCTATTTTGAATGAAGGTAGACATTTTTATGTAAAAGGAATCAAATCAAATTTAAATAAATTGACTTTCGTAAAACAAGATTTGATTAACACTTGTTAATAATTATTATTGTGTTTTATGCGTTATATTTAACATTAACAACCAAAGTTTGAGCCCAATATAAAATAAAACGTAAATTCACACTAATCATTGAGCAGGAAATAATAGTATCATTAATTACTATTCTTTATTAACGCGCAGTTTGTCGAAAAGAAACAAATAAAGCAGGACCCTCCCTTGGTTGGTTGTGACTAGGACCCCAATTTTGATATACCTACTTAGTAATATTAAAATTTAAAATAAAACAACAAACTATGCAATATTTCCTTGAATAATGCACGATCCCATTGTGAACCTAGATTTAGTAATTAGTGACGCAAACCATACATACATACAAATAGGCTATTAATGGCTTCCTAGAGTGACACATAATGGTAACAATTTATGGTCTTAGTCAGTGGGCTCAAGTATTTACGGGACATTGGACTATTGGGCAAAAAAAATCATAGTGACAGCGTCTATATGAGAGGTTACTTTAATTGATATCGCATGAATTCTTTATATTAGTTCAAATTGATCCCGATCGTAAGGTAAGTTCGAACACTGATATATTAATTTAAAAAAATTGTTATTTATGGTTTTTAAAATCGCATTTTTTGTCAGTAATGAGCTCTAACAGGACGTCCCTAATATAAATTTCTTTTTAGATTTTCATTGGCTGTTTTACGTGAGGTTTTATGGGTTTGAAGCAAAAAACCCGTTCAAAGTACGATACCTTTTGGCGATCTGAACGTTCTTGAAAATGGCGCGTATATTTTTGAAAAAAGGTCACTGCAGCGACAGTTCGATAGGGAGATTCTAGGAGAAAACCCCTTTAAAAATGTTTTCTGTTCCGAAAATGTCGAGAAAATGCACTTTTCCAGAAAAATGTAAAAACATCATTTTCTAGGTCAAGAAACGAAGGTTTTTATTTTACTTCTTTTAGAAAAGTCGTTTTATTTTTAGAAAAGCCGATTACTTGACGAGTACGCACATAATTTTGTTAACGTTTTTTCCGTGGGTTCTGAACAAAATTACAACTTTTACTATTTTAAACTAATACCATAGACTACTCCTAATCTGTGCTAATACTCTCTTTATTCCCTATTACTGTATACAATTAAACACGCTAAACTATACTCTTATAACTTTACAACTAATAGCTCTTTACAATTCTACACTCAATGATTAACTCAACACGCTTTCTGCCTGCTATTTACACTGTAAAATCCCTCTCCCAAGCTGAAGTGGCGAAATCTAACCTAGCCGAGCATTTAAATATCCTCATCCCTTATTACAATCTTTGGAAAATTAAATTGAACACTGCAAAAACAGAGCTAATTCTCATTACTAGAAAACGTAAGGATGTAAATATGACCCCTCTTATTGTAGAAAACATCGCTATAACTCCTAAACCAAAAGTAAAATACTTGGACTTTTGATAATAAATTGAACTTCAGTCAACACATGCAATCACAGCTAAAAATGCCATGATACAAAAAGGATTGGGTGTGTTGATCGGGGCCAGATCTTATCTCAGCCCCCTCAACAAACTGACCCTTTAGAGATCATTAATCAGACCAGCCCTTATGTACGGCGCTCCTGTATGGTGCTCTGTGGCCAAACAGTATAAAAAGAAGTTACAAGTTATACAGAATCATTACCTGCGGGCGGCTCTTCCTCACCCTGCATGACCGTGTCAGAGTGGAATACCTACACGCGTGGGCAAAAATTGAGGAATATATCGATAGTCTCGCGTGCAGGTTTTTCGAAAACCAGGTTAGGGGGTCGCCGCTCACAGCTGATATCGCTAACATACTATACAGCCCAGAGCTCCCATTGACACACGGCACCATCTATAGGGAAATTACCCTTTTTTATCGCCAATTAATGCGCCCCTAGGCTGCAATCCCCTCGGGAACAGCTAATATGTCAATACCATATTAAACTTCAACCCTCTTAACTTCCAAAAACCATAAAAAGTAATTTTCTAAAATTCCCAAGTATTAGGAGAACAAGAGCAAACCACACAACATAGTGGTATAAGCGACCTGTCGCGCGATTGGCCAGCTCACCGTGTTCGGACACGGAGGCGGGGCTTGTCAAGGGACATGCTCCCAATATAAATACATTCACAACACTTCCGCAGCTCACTTGATTTCATGCCACCGAAGCATCCTTGTCTGCACAACCGGACAGCGGGACTCGATTCACACACTCAGTTACCGTTACAATCCTACCTGAATAGACATCATGTCCTCATCTTTTATTAGATTTACCTTGTGGTGTGCTTTTTGTTGTATATATTGTATATAGTTAGCGTTAATATTATGACGCCCTGCTCAAAGAGAGCAGTTGAAGCATGTTTTTTTTTATAAAGTTTTCCATGTATATCTACTTTAGTAACACACCAAGCAAAAATAATGACCAAACAACGTGCTTATGCAATCTATCAAACACAGCGTCTTTGAAGGGTTAGCCCACGAAAAGATCAGATACAGTAAGATAGATAGTTAGGTTACCAACAGCCCCTAAGGGTGCCACCAACTGCTGGCTTGAACGTTGATGAAACAACGAAAAGGCAAAACAGCAGGATGTTAGTTTAAGCAGGCTTCTAGACTGAGTAATGTTAATGTAATATAGTTTAATGTTGAATAAAATTATGGTATGGTATGGATTCTTCGCGGCCGGCGATGACTCATACGTAGACTCGGCAAGGCTAGTTCTATAGGGTAGCACAAACACATTCGGATGGTTGCTAGCCGTTACATTGCCTCCCTCATAAACTTGATCGTCCCGATCAGCTACTTCACGTACATAATATGCTTTCAGCCTGCCGAGGTGGACAACTTTCAGTTTGTTTTCGGGGCTACGTTGAATTCTATACACTACGTCATTAATTCTTTTGATGACTGTATAGGGCCCTTCCCATACTGGCGTTAGCTTGGGAGATATTCCTTTCTACCTTTGTGGACTATACATTATACAACCAGACTTTATCATTCATCTGAAATCCCATAGAGTTAGCTTGGATATCATATCGAGTCTTCATTCGGTCACCGGCGACACGTTCAAACGGTAGTCCCACATCATTCTGTTTCATCTTCCCACTGGATCTTGTCTGGGGTCCTTGACTTGAGGCACAGGTTGAACACTGTCGGCACCATTATTTCACATCCTGGCAGTAGTTGACTCAGTAAAATCTGTCGCGGATCTTGTCAATCGTTCTGTTAACTCCGAGATGAACACCAAACTGTCCATTATGTACTCCTTGCAGGACTTTTGATAACCTCTTCCTTGGTACTACTAACTGCGTCTTCACTACTTTTCCGGAAGGCTCGTTTAAGGAGTCCATTTTCAACTACCACAGAGATTTAAAAATAGATCCCTTAGTTGAAATACCTCTCCAGCTTGGCCTTGGTTGGCATTCTTCTTTAGCTTTTAGCAGAAGTGCTATTTCACAATCCTCAAGCTGATCTTTTCTAAGTTACTCTGTGGTCCACTGCTGATCAACCTTAAACTTGATTGGCCTAATTTTGAATGCTTCTTCTTATTAATGTGCCGTCTCCATCAGTGGAGGTTGAATATCACAGTAGCAAACTCTTCTCGATTTTCGGCTGCTCTTATAAGATCTTCACCGCAAAAACTGCGGTGATTTTCGACTGATAAATTTGATGAGCCATGCTCTAAAGGTTTTGCTGAGAATAATTCTTAACCGCATCTCTCGCAAATGTGAAGCGAATATTGGAGATGACCAATTTGGTTTCAGGGGAGGAATGGGTGCCAGATAGGCTCTGTTTAGCTTGCTGGTGTTAGCACAAAAATGCTACGATCAACAAAGAGGCTTTATACATTTCGAGAAAGCATTTGATAGAGTGAAACATGGCCTGTTAATAGACTCTCTTCATGTCATGGATCTGGACGAGAAAGACACTACGCTGCTGCAAAACTTATACTGGAACCAGAGGGCTAGAATTAAAATTGAGGAATCCACGTCTGAGCAGATCGAGATCTACAGGGGAGTTAGACAGGGCTGCGTTTTATCAGCGTCGTTGTTCAACCTCTACTCAGAACAGAGCTTTGGCGGACTCTTCGGACGGAGTTAAGGTTAATGGTGTGAACATTAACATAAGATACGCCGATGATACTGTCTTGATCGCAGACTCGGATATTGGCCTACAACGACTTCTCAGCAGTGTTCACATGGCTTGCGAAGCCTTTGGCATGAAAATAAACATAAAAAAGACCAAGGTTATGACCATCAAAAAAATCAAAGAATGTCCCACAACCCACAACCAATCCAAATAAACGGCGAAGTTCTAGAACAGGTTTCGCGATTTGGGATGTTGGGTGGACTGCAAGTTGGATCCGGACGTAGAAATAAGATGTAGAATAGAACAAGCCAGGAACTGCTTCATGCAACTTCGGAAGCTGCTCTGTGACGCACGGCTCAGCCTGGATCTGCGCCAAAGACTCTCGAAGTGCTACGTTTGGTCTCCTCTCTTGTATGGAGCCGAAACATGGACACTCAAAGCACAAACCATCAACAAAATGGAAGCTTTCGAGATGTGGACATACCGTAGAATCCTCAAAATAACATGGACATCGCACACCACAAACGAAGAAGTGCTACGCAGAATGGGAGTAGAACGGGAGCTATTTAAACTTGTAAAGGTCCGAAAAACATCGTATCTGAGGCACATACTGAGAAACCCTAAATATCGCTACGCACAACTTAAGGGAAAGATCCAGGGCAGGCGCGGCCTTGGAAGGAAGAAACTGTCATGGCTGAGAAACATACGTCAGTGGAATGGCCTCAACTCTGAAGATTAATGGTAAATAAGAAAAAATTATAAAAACGGGAGGTTCCCATTTAAAACAAAAGACAAAGATTTTTTCACTTAAATTTTTAATGTTAGTTTTTGATCACCCTGTATTTATTTATTATAAAAATGTCACCGCAGACCACTGAAATAGATCCCCTTCTACAAGGAAACCAACCCCAATAAAATAATAAAGAATTTCAATAGGAGAAATCGATAGTTATATTTAAACCTGCAAACGTGATTTTTGACATAAAATTCAAAATATGTCAAAAACGGTTAACTAGGTATTATATATAAAATATATCTAGAATTTTCTGAGGAATTCAAAAATATCCTAAGATACAGGGTATTCTTTTTAAAATAAGAAAGTTGATACTTATCCACGAAAATAAATAAAATATAATATTTTAAAAGTTTTAAGTAAATCCAAACAGCTTTTGTATTAAACTTTTTTGGTACACCCCGTAGATTCTGAGATAAGGTGTCAACCCATAATAAAAGGCCCACCTTGTACAGGGTGTTCGGTTATATTTTGAACGGGGTTTACACGCTTTATTTTTAGAGATATAGAAAAATGGTAAATACAAAGTTTTAGCATTTTGTCTTGACCGCCACGATTCATCATCCTTGAATATACAGGGTGTGCCATGTAGCAGTGGTAAAAATCAACTTTGTTATTTTAAATGGAACACCCTGTATATTATTGCATATTTGAATTTTGCGGAGAATTCTAGACATATTTCATGAATAATGTCCTATACCTATCTTCAACTGTTTTTAAAATGTTGACAGTTGAAAATCGACCATTTACCAAGTTTGACAGCCTGTGAAATCTAAACGGCTAAAGATAGAGCAAAATGGCATAAGCTATCGTTTGACACTAACTTTAGATTTACCCAGAGGTTAAATTTAACCGGAATTTCTCAACCTCTGGTTAAATAAAAATTAGTGTCAAATGATAGCTTATGAAAAACTAAGATAGGAATGTGCAAACCATTTTGCTCTATCTTTAGCCGTTTAGATTACACAGGCTGTCAAACTTGGTAAAAGGTCGATTTTCAACTGTCAATATTTGAAAAACAGTTGGAGATAAGTATCGGACATTATTCATGAAATATGTCTAGAATTCTCCGCAAAATCCAAATATGCAATAATATACAGGGTGTTCTATTTAAAATAACAAAGTTGATATTTACCACTGCTACATGGCACACCCTGTATATTCAAGGATGACCAATCGTGGCGGTCGAGACCAAATCCTAAAACTTTTATATTTACCATTTTTCTATATCTCTAAAAATAAAGCTTGTAGGTTATGTTCAAAATATAACCGAGCACCCTGTACATCACAAATACGATATGATTTTCTGACTATCTTTAAATGTTCTCCGCCATTATTACTAATCCAATCTACGCACACTATTTCTGCTTTAATATTATTTAAAGAAGGACCTTAGGCTCCTGACTACAGAAAACCATTACGAATACAGCGTTTGGTCGTAGAACGAGTTCAATGTCAAGTTCAAAACTGATGGCGATGGCGACTCGGCGCTTCGTGGGCGTCGCCGCCGGTTCTATGCCGCCGCTATATCGCGACCCTGGACTTGAATAATTCTCCTTTCGTGCCTTCAGAATACTACTTCGATGGAAATTGTATTAAGAGAGGAATTCCAAATCGGTCTCAAGTTTTCATATCACTGAAATTTGGAAGCTTTTCGTTGGTTTTAATAATGCTTTTTTTCAGCGAAGGATCGTACTGCATTTTGGCATTTTTCAGTGTGCCGCAAAGTTCAGCCCAACTATGTATTATCAATTTCTATATACAATTATACGGGTATCAAAAGCAATCCGAAATTTATGCAAGCGATCGAATTTTTAACTCAAGTATAAAAAGAGACACATTTTGAAAGGCGACTGACGGTATAACGGATCTAGCAAGCTTATTTTATGGAATTTCAAGGATTTTGGTAAACTGAATTGTATGTTAACATACTGGGACACAACCTAAGAATTTCGTAAAATAGATCATAATAACTCGGAATTCAGTTGGTCCGTTTGATTGATCCAACTATTAATAACTATTCGACTAAAATCGATAGGGGCTTCTTAGTCTCATCCCAAATGTCTTAAATATTCCGCAAATGCTCGTTTTTATACAGATAATTTCAACATCAACAGAATTTCACCTTAAATAAACTTTTTCGGAAAATTAAACATAATAATATGTAGGTGTGGTCGTACGCTTCAGATTTTACTCAGTTTATTTAAATAAGGTTTTAGCGCCGTTACTATAGTAACCGTCTGTTATGAGAAGATTAATATAAAGTGATCAAAAATTGAATGGTTTATATTCAACAGCCGATGTCTTACCAGTTCTATTAATAGCCAACTAATAATCAGCAAAACGTAACGTGTTTGCACGGATCGCCTCTTAAAACAGTTACATAATAATATCGGCAGCTGGAATTCAGTTTCGTTACGCCTTGCACGGCACAAGCTTAATTGTCTATTTATAAACCACGAGCTCAGCTGCTCTCCCGGGATTCGAACGTTGGCGTTGTTGCTCTTATCAGCTTCGTGTGCTACCGATCCGTTGTTTAAACAACAAACTGTCGAAGCTGCTAATCCCACATATTGCTTTTATAGTGTTAAAATGAAGGTATATATAATCGTACATTTCGTAATATTAATATTAAAATGCCATCTAGAGGAAATGCGTTCATATATATAGAATATATATAAGCTTAAGCGAATGTAGGCGCTTAAAGCTGCAGGGCTTTATTCATAAATGCGGTCGGACCCTTAATTGTTCTTTGTTTGGCGTCCGATTTTCCGGCGACGCATTGACGTCATAGCTGGCGTTCGTGCGTCATCTAGGGTTTCCCATTTCGTAAAACATCTCTTATATATTATCTGGAAGATTTTCTGGATTAAGAGTTATTTTAATGACATCAATAAAAGACGTATATACCAAAGCATAGTCTCGCTGTTGATTACTGATTTTATTTATCTGATTTGAGATAAGAATATAACTAGCTTTGGATCGAAGGCTTTCTGATTGGCATTTGACTCCATTGATGATTTACATGATTAACCCTATTTATGAATTATGAGCATTTTAAGATATTTTACAGTCATACGCCATTATGCTATTTTAGCCGCTTCTGATTGGTGGATCAACGTCACTTTCAGTTTACCTAGGGTTCAGTTTGTTCCACCATAGTTAGTCTAGTGGTTAGATTTTGCGTTTGAAATGTAGACGTCCCGCGTTCAATTCCCGTCGGGGGCAAGACACATTTTGTTTATTTTTTCAAGGTTATGTTGTTTCTTTTTGTAAGTTAGTTGGTTAGTTTTGGCTGGTTGCACCCCGGAACGAGAAGCGAGCGGATGGCCGTGTATGAAGAGTTAACACTACTCTAAAGTGACGTTAACTCACCAATCAGAAGCGGCTAATATAACACAGTAGCGTACAACTGTAAAGGATCGTATTACGCCAAATATGATACTTTAATTGATACTTCCGTATCGATTTCAAACATTTTCAGTTTCGTTTACGCAAATATCGATAATAATAGATCCTTGATGTTGATTATATGTGATCAAAAATTGGTGCTATTGCCAATAAAAAATAATGAATCTACACAGATTCAAGCATAACTAATAAATATATGTATCTTTGTCTTTGACTTAGTAAAAAAATCCTATTACTAACCCAAACAAAGTATAGCAATTTAAAACAAATTGCCTTATAAAGTAAACAAATATCAGAGAACTTTGCTTAAAACCCGGAACCCGGAGAAACTGATTTAAGCCCTGAAACTCCGGATCAATTCCGTTATAAGATGTGTGATACGTCGAACGCGTAACGTTACAAAATTTACATAAGGGGATCGCAAATAGGAGGAGGATATAGCGTTGGTAAATGCAGAAAGAGAGAGTTACACGATGACACGACCAAGCGAATTTTTCTGCCGGCTCGTCCACAATTGAAACCAAACATGAGATAAATATCTTTTATCTTCGTCTCTTCCACGTCGTCCGCGCCGAACTCATCTTATCTTTCTCTGACAGGAATCGTGTGTTTTTTAATGCAATAGTAATATGTTCTTCCATTCGTCATATACCGGCTGTCAACGAAATCGTTTAACAAGGCACCATTCAAATGTTTTTTTAAGGAGAATTTTAAAATTTTGGTTGGAGATAAGGTTTATGAAAACTGAGATTTTCCACTAAAAATCAAATGAATATCGGTTTGACCGGAAGTGAGCATGTGGCAAGAATTTCACACACACAACCCTGTATATATTTTTACACATTTGAATAGAGCTTGAAATTCTCTTTTCAATGATGTATCTCAAATTTTTTTTTCAAAATGGCGGCGTAAAGGGTATTTATTCCAAATTCAATATGGCGGCATTTTGACATCACTAATGGTTTTTGTTGAACTGTCCGTTGATAAAGGAGACAAAATAGGTTTTCTTGCAGATTTTTCTTACTGTTGGAAATCTAAATAATAATAGTTATAAAATTGGAGCATTTTTAAGGATGAGTGAAAAGTGCACATAATTTTCCGTTCTTGCACCAAACGATAGGTTATGTTTTGTAGAAGTTTATGGAACTTACAACTCAAATTTGGAAAAAAAGTAACTGCAGGGGGATAATTTATTTTGTCTCTCATATTAGCGGGTATTATGACAAAAGATCCTTAGGTAATGTCCAAACATTGCGTCACGTCACCATGTTGAATTTTGCCCTCTACAAAATTGCCACTTGTGATACATCATTGAAAAGGGAATTTCGAGCTCTATACAAATGTGTTAAAATATGTTCAGGGTTCTATTCAAAATTTCTAGAAAAACTGACATACATTTTGACATTTTAAGGAAAAACTAAAAATGCTTCAATTTTATAAAAATTATCAAGAATTTCCAACGGTGAGTAAAATCTAGAAGAAAACTTGTCTCCTATATCAACGGACAGTTTGACAAATAATCCATTGGAGTTGCTAAAATGCCGCCATATTGATTTTTGTATAAATGTCCTCTACGCCGTCATTTTGAAAAAAAACTGACAACTTGTGATACATCGTTGAAAAGAAAATTTCAAGCTTTATCCAAATATGTAAAAATATATACAGGGTTATATTTGAAATTCTTGCCTAATGCTCACTTCCGGTCAAACCGGAAGTGATATTAATTTTCTTTTTAGCTGAAAATCTGAGTTTTCATACACCACATCTTCAACCAAAATTTCAAATTTCTCCTTAAGAAAACGTTTGGATGGTGCCTTGTTAAACGATTTTGTTGACACCCGGTATACAAAGTTGTGCCCATAGTAAAGAAGGAAGGTTTGTTCATTTCACGCATTTGTATGAGGCTCAGGTGGTAAGGCTCTCGCGTTTAGAATGCGAAGTAATTGGTTCAACACCCGGCACTTGCAAGTTCTTTTTTTATTTTTTTTTCGATTAGAGGAAACAAAGTTTACACAGAAATTCAAATTGATGGAGGGGTACCTACAAGGGGTAGTGCGAGTGAAGCTCCACCCAAACGACAACCTCACCTGCACGTGGTGCACCCTGCTAGAAAACTAACGAGGCTCTGTCGACCAAGTAAGTGCCAATAGCTTCGGGTGGAAGAGCAAGTGGGAGACAGGGTACTCCTTTGCCCTTGGGGTGAGAAGTCACCCCAAAAGGCGGACAAACGGAACAAGTCAACGGCATAGGAATATGGAAGACAACGGGAATCCACCATATTAAAGGCCCACATGGACATCCCAAGAAAGACAAGATGGTATAGGTACAGAAAGCAACGGCCCCTAGTCCGCGGCAGGCTTTAAAGGGCCAAAGGGTGTTAAGAATCCCCGCGAGGAAAAACAATACTAGAACCTACCCGAAAGTAGAAATGAACTCAAAATTGAAAATTGGCACTTGGAATGTGAAAAGCCTATACACCGCCGACAGAATGGACAACTTGATTAAGGAAATGGTAAGATGTAACATAGACATTATAGGCTCAGCGAGATCAGATGGCCTGGAAATGGTAAATGTACTACAGAAAAGGCGACACAGTATTACTCTGGAAATAACCTCCCACATCATTATAATGGAGTGCGCTTCCTGGTCAAACGACAGACCAACAAAGCAGTAAAGAACTTTGTGGCGCTCTCTGATAGAACAGCGCTACTACAAGTTCAAGCAGAATCGGTTGATAACATAATCCAAATCTGGATCAACCCGATGAGGTAAAGCAACTGTATAAACAAATAAAAGAACTAATGGAATTAGGTAAGAAAAACGAAGGACTCATAATCATGGGGGATTTCAATGCCAAGGTTGGACAATAAGGACGCGAGAGTACAGTGGGTGACTTTGGTATGGGGGATCGCAATGAAAGGGGAGATATGCTAATACAATTCTGTCAGGAAGAAAAACTAGTTATTGCGAACACATGGTTCAAACTGCCACCAAGAAGACTATACACTTGGCAGTCTCCACAACACACGAAAGAGCACCTCGTAAGAAATGAAATAGACTTTATAGTGATCAGCCAAAGATACAGGAATGGACTGTACGGAGTAAGAACCTACCCAGGGACCGACATAGGGTCAGATCACAACCCCGCAGTGGGTAAACTTAAAATAAAACTAAAAAAGATAGAGCGAAGACCTACTCAGAAAATCGATATCAACAACTTAAAGAAACCTGAAGTACGAATGAGAATCAAAGAAAAGGCGAATGAGGTAATCGCCGGAACCATGTCCCGAAATCAGGACCCATCTAATGTGGACGACACCTGGAACAGCTTTAAGGACGCCATTGTGACTGTCACAAACAACGAAATTGGTCCACCAAGCAACAAAAAAAAGAAATGGATGACAGAGGTTATATTGACACATATGGATAAGCGTAAGTCCTTCCAGAACAAAGACGAGTTAGAGTACCGGAAGATCAACAAAGAAAGAGATCCGTAAAGCTAAGGAACAATGGTTACGGGAAAGGTGCACAGAGCTGGAAGAACTAGAAGAGAAACATGATCATTTTAACACACATAAATTAGTGAAAGAAGTTACAGGTCGAACAAAGCCTTACAAGCTGAACGACATAGTCGAGGACAATAGAATCATCTCTGATCCCAAGGAACTCCTTCATCATTGGAAGAACTGCACGCAACAACTATATGCAGAGAATACTATAAGAGATTTCACAGGTAATTATGAAGGTGAACCCTCCACAAAACTACTGAAATCAGAAGTCCTCAAGGCAATTAAACAACGCAAGCAAGGAAGAGCAGCAGGTCCAGACAACGTGTATGTAGAGATAATAAAACTGCTAAATAATGAGAATATAGATAATAGATAGATACCACAGGACTGGCTCCATTCAATTTTTGTACCGATCGCCAAAACACCAAACGCAAACCACTGTGATAAAGGGGTGGGGAAAAAAATATTAATACCATCAAACTACAGACGTAACATCTTCAGAATCGGACGATAAAACTCGGCAGCACAAGTGGTGAGAACTTGTTGCCATGACAGATGTATCGGCAGCTTCAATCTTTTTTTTTTTATAAGTGCATCAACTATGACTATGATGATGATTTGAAAGCCCTCTTTTATTAATTTAATTGTGTTTTTATTTACTGCTTTTGTATTTTAAAAAAATAAACATTTATTTTATTAAAAAACTAAAAGGAATAATTAAGTCAACTAACCCCATTATTTATGTCAAATAACCCCATAAAAGGGGTTAGTTGATTTATCTGTTCCATTTTTGACAGTAACATACAGGGTGGCTCACGGTGGATGGTACCTTAGACGTTTCTGGCGAACCACTCAACGGATCATTCTGAAAATTTGGTCATTTACATAAACAGATATGCTCTACCTTGCTAAAATATTTTCGCCAATGCCGTGTTGCCGCTTCAACAAAAAAGTAGTAACAACTGTGATATTTTAAATAAAACACCCTATATATTATTGCATATTTGGATTGTGCGAAAAATTCTAGACATATTTTATGGATAATGTCCTATCCCTATCTCTAACGGTTTTTGAAATATTGACAGTTGAAAATCGACCATTTACAAAGTTTGACAGCCTATAAAATCTAAACGGCTAAAGATAGAACAAAACGGTTTGTACTTTCCTATATTGGTTTTTCATAAGCTATCGTATGACACTAACTTTATATTTAACCAGAGGTTAAATTTATTCGGGATTTTTTAACCTCTAGTTAAATCTAAAGTTAGCGATATTCACGAAATATGTCTAGAATTTTTCGCACAATCCAAATATGCAATAATATACAGGGTGTTCTATTTAAAATACCACAGCTGTTATTACTTTTCAGTAGAAGCGGCAACACTGCATTGTCGAAAATATTTTAGCAAGGTAGAGCACATCCGTTTATGTAAAGGACCAAATTTTCAGAATGATCCGTTAAATTGTTCGCCAGAAACGTCCAAGGTACCATCCACCGTGAGCCACACTGTAGTAAACCAAAATAATCATGAAAATCAAATACATAAACAATTTACGTTCCTTTGACATGCTGAGAATCAATAACGACCATATAATAAATTTAATAAAAATAAACCTGTAAAAACTTAGCCAATAATAATTAGCACCGGTCTCTCCTACTTTCCGAGAAGGTGTTGGTGCAAGGTTGCCAAACGTTGCACGTTTTCTTATTAAAAATAACACAAACTGATTAATTACGGAAGCTAAAGGTGCGTCCTGATCTGAACATTTTACTCCGAACGAACTAAATGCGCAGCCCGCGCACGAACGAATTCGGCTAGTCAGCACGTGTCTCCGCGTCAAACATTTTCCATCGACACTCGGTAAATCTGGCTTGCACAAAAGGCGCGCATTTGTTCGTTGGTGTTTAGTCGAGACTGTCGAGACGATATATTTGCAGCGCTTGGACTGTCTAGACTCATTAGAGCATTTTCTGCAATTATTAATAATAAAAATGGGTGAATCAACGGATTCAGCTACGGAGTGGAATAATGAAAAATGTTTAGAATTGATAAGTACGAGACACTAAACCCTGTACTGTGGTGTCTTAAACATAAAAACATGGTTTATATTACAACAAAATCAAGAAAAATGACGCTTGTTCTAAAGGAAAAGCAAAAAAGGAAAATTGACAGCATACTCTCTTCAGAAGTGTAATATAACTTACCCGGGTCAGTTCAACATAGTTGAATGAGATAAGTTGTGCTTTGTCTTTATTTTGCCAATGATCGTCAAAATAGATTAAAAAGAAGACCAATACCTACGTTGTGTAATTATTATATTTCCCACAATTTTACTTACTCATAATGCGCTAGACAGTAACAAAATTAGGGAAATATGAGGGAAAGGTGCGCCATGTAAATTAAACCACAGATTCCTAATACGCCTAATTTATTAAAGAAAACGTGCCAAATTATTAGAGAAAAACGTGCCGGACTCAGCCTGGAATTCAC